>WEIT01035940.1:20138-54303 GCA_013389985.1 Dryoscopus gambensis | reverse complement strand
TTTGCTCTGAGGCTTTATGATTTTTCTCTAGTAAATGATGCTGCTGCAGTAAGCGTTGCAGTCTGAGAAGGCTGGTGTCCTGTTTCTAGAAGCTGTGACATCCCCCGGGTTGAGAGGCAGGCAGTTCCTTCCTGCAGCATGGTCAGGAATACCATCTTCAGATAGTGATATGCTACTGTCATGAAACTTTTTTCAAGTGTTTCCAGGCATAGAAGACTGTCTGATACTTGCTTGAGGTTTTGAGTCCGTGTTTTGTCATTGATGGCTCTTTTTACTGGCTGTTCCTGGCAGTACAGAAAGAGGGTGAGGAATGAGCCACTTTCTAAACCAGAATGCGGTTGAGGTCTGCATGCACACACTGAGGAAGGATATACCACGTATCGGTGCTGAACTTCACAGATCTGGCTTTAGTGTCTGCTCTTCTGTGGATTTCTTCTGTGATTTTGGGAAGTTGCTGGCACTCTTTATAACAGTGTTCTCCATCTGGTATTTGGAAATAATAAGCTGTTATCTGAGAGGGAGGACAACTCTGCTAATATCTTAGGGACTAAAGGCTGAGTGGGAACTGAGAGCATATGCAACAACCCAGAGGAACTGAACAGCATCAGTCCAGCATGGCCTGTCCACTTCAGTCCTGAGTCCAGACGAGTATAGCAATAAAAACATAACACTGACAGCTCATATATTGCAGTGCTAAGTGCTTTAATGGCTTTTTTCCCCCCCAACAAAAGCAATGCCTGTAAATAACGAATTTTGCTTTATTAACATAAAAACATAAATACAGATGTGAGGGTTTGGATTCAAAACTTGAATTTCAAACTTGAATTATTCCATCAACTGCCAGAGATGAAGAAAACTCCAGGTTTTAATTTTTCTTTGTATATTTTGTTCAATGGGCCAAAAGGGGAAAATCAAGCATAGGCTTCTCCTTGTGCTATCTACTTTCCTGTCAAGAAACTTTGAAGGGAATCGTAAGTATTTCTACTTTAGCAAAATGCTATGAAGAATGAAGCAATTAAAAACAAATGTTTACCTTGTACTTGTTTGTTACTCTCTTAAAACTGAGGTTAAGGGTGTTTTCTAAAATCTGAAGAAAACAGAAGGATAAGGGGAAATCTGAATTTCGGTGACTGTATCTGAAGCCTTGGTGTGTCTTCTCAAATATAAGATCTATGCTTCTATGTTTTGATGATTGAATAGAAGAATATTGAGATTTATATTCTTTTTTTCAAAACTATAGTTGCAACATCAAATGAAGTAAACTCATAAGCCAAAGGTGGGAAAAAACATTACCTTGTTGTTCTTTTGCTGAGGAATTTTCTAAAGGAGACCATTCTTTTTCAACTCTGACTTTCTGCCTGAGACCTCCTAAATGTCATGAGATAGAGGTAGTGATTTCTAACATACAAAATTTGTGATTGTTTCTGGTTTTCTAACCCATATTTTATAATAGTTTTTTTAGTCTGGACAGGGTGCTTGTTGAGGGTTATGTGGTGGATGGGAGAAAGACACAGGGAGAGAGCAAAGGCAGAAGAAATAGAGCTGAAGTTTCAAAGCATAGTCATGCAGCAGCTTGGAGACAAAAACCTAGAAAATCTCTTAAATATTTAGCCCAATATCATACTCCCCAGGCCAGTTCACCATAGTACACCCATGTAAAAGCCTTCCAGGTCTGTAGGGATTTGTAGCTGAGCAAGTCTCTTCTTGGGAGGAGAAATTGGGTTAGTAATGCTGGTTTACCAATGGAAAGGGATGACATGTTTTCAGTAGCTAAAATGCTAATGGTAGATGGAACTTCTCCTTATGAAACAGAATAGTAACTTTGCAGCAGTTGTTCTCTGTCTTAGGTTTTAGGGCAGTATTGAGATTCTAGGTCATTGAAATTAGTATGTCACAAGTGTTACTAAAACTCTTCCTCTTTTTCTCTCCCTTGTGTCCTTTAATCAATAATGACCCCAGAGAGACAATTTTTGTTGTTTTCAGTTGTTCTGTTGTGGACTAAATTAGAATCTTGTGCTATATATAGGACTGTCAAGAAATTATACCTTCTTCACATGCACAAGATGCCTGCAGCACAAGAGGATGGTGTGCCATCAAGGGCATCGATCATCTCCAGATATGCAGTTCTGCAAGCTATGTGCAGGACTTACAGGCCAGTCTTGGACTGGTTTCTTGTCTATTTGGTGGTTTCACAGTCAAGGTTAGAGGAAACATTTTTATTCCTCGTATTAATGTGATTTGTTTAAAGAGAGAGGCCTGCACTTGCTATAAGAGGAGGTTTCACTGCAATGCATTTGAGTGAACAGGTTTTATTTTTAGCTAAACAGATATATTTGTTATCTTAGAAGCCTGCATTGTCTGGAATGATAGGCACTGGCAAAGATATTCAGTTATTTGGACATAATATTGTGTTAACAATTTTCTCCATACTGAAGACTTTAGAAAACAACACAAAGTATGATGTTTAAAGGGCTTGTTTTATTGAGGAATACACCTTACTGTAGACTAGTCATCTTCATCCTTCTGTACACACTAGGCATGTTACATATGTATGTCAAGTTGGACACCCAGTTGAGAGATGCAGCGTCAAGGATTTTTTCCAATGTTGGTGGCAAGATGGGTGAAAGTTTTGGCTGTCAGCTTCTAAAGGGGGGTTTGTAATGTAGAAGGTAAGTAATAATTATGGCTTCCAGTGCAAAGTTGCCAAATACTCTCTCAGAAAGCTGCTGCCAGCATGTCTTCTTAGAACACAGAAGCTGAATTTGGAAAATACAAGTGTGTGGTATTAGGCACATGTAGGAAATAGCCCTGCTTCTCTGCAAACTGCTGTCGTAGTAATTATTCCTTCCTTCTGCCTTGACAGCATGATGCTACCTAGCAGCCTGCAGTAAAGATAAGATGCTGGGGAAGGTACATACCTGAAAACATCGGTAATAACCACACTCTTAGTTTTGTAAGGCTGGACTCCTTCAAAAATGTGATCTGCTGGTTTTACCTGATCTACCACAATAGTCTTTCAGATAGTGATTTGACAGTGGCATTTATTAAATGTGAAAATAAAGACACTGGATGTTATAAGTTTACAGGACTAGCAGTCTTTGATCAGAATGATTGTTTTGGCAGAGAACAAAAATAGCATTTATATATAACATTGAAACTGCACATTTGTACTGTTACAGACAAGATTCTGCACTCCAGCATGCTTCATAGGTTGCCAAGCGATCTTCTCAGATTGGATTTAGGTATTGAAAGGTTTTAGATGGTTTCCGGGTGATCCTGGAAGCAGCTGTAGGGAATGTGTAACTATGTGTCCATCTTTCACTAGGTTTGAAGCGCTTACATCCAGTGGGATCCGGGTTGCTTCTGATAAAGGGAAATGGTTACACCTGCACTAAATTCCCACAGTTATGGTAGCTATGAAACAGAAGATTTCTGCATTAGTTTCTTATATGAAAGACATAACTAGATGATTCCTCTCGTGTCACCCTAAGGAATAAACTAAATCTGTGAAAGTGATTCTTCAGTCCCTTGTGGAATTGCACATAGTTTTGTAAAAGGTTTAGATGCAGCTTCTGGGAAACTGAACTACTGCATGCCACGAGAGGCTAAAGCAGAGCAAAGTAGCTGATGACTGTTGGATGAAAATGAATGTATCATTTCTGTGCACTAAAGTTCAGTAGCAGATATCCCATCCTATCCCATCAATTGTGTTGACTCTTGCTATGATTAGATATTTAAAGTAAACTGGCAGATGCCTGTAAGATACTGTCTTGATTTAGTGTTTCATACTGACATATCATATTTGATTAGCTCTAAATTTAATATTAGGATTGCTCTGTCTTGGAAAATATTTCTCATATTATTTACAGTTCCATTTGAATCCCACTATTTCAAAGAGTCTATCTGTAGATGGTGCACAATAGTTTAAGGTTTTAAAATCTCTTGGGCTTTGATTCAATATTAAGTGTTAAATAAAATGATGGTTTCCATACTGTATGTAGTAAGAGAAAAGAGAAGTCCTGCAGGAGGAGGTGTCAGTTTTACAATTTTTTCCAACAGGAGATTGTTGCAGTGCATGTAGCTCTGGCTACAGCACTCACACTGGGCAATTCCTGGTGGATAAGTGGCACTCAGAGCTCTGTACTCTGACATCTCCTGCTCACTGCGAATCCCCGTGCCCTCCGCGGGATCTGCCTTTTGCATATTGTTATAAGGTCAAGGTTTCCCCTCACCCAGTTTTATGTATCCTGATGTTTATGCATATCCTGTATGGAATATGTATGACCTCTGGAAAGTTCTTTGAAGTTCAATGTTCCACTTGTTCATTCAAACGGAAACCTCCCCTGAGATTTTCCCTTTGGATGTGCTCCCTGTCATTTCATAATGTGCAGAACTCCATTGGTTGTAATCTCTATGTCCCACCCTTTCTGGCACTCAGACAAGAGTTTGGAAAGCGTGTGCTGGGGTCTTTTGTCTGCGTTCCTGACCGAGTAAACATCGGAACCTGCATCTGACCCCTTTTGTCTCCTCCCTTTGTGTACGCAATCTTTACATCTGGTTTGCAGTCCTGCTCCCTGCAAGGGGATACCAGCGCTGGTTTGTTACTTTTGTAATGAATTTTCCGCCTCTCATTGCTGTAAAATCCCGCTCCGGGACATCTGAAACAGCAAGGTGCAGCAAGCTGGTTACCCGGCGACCTGCAGCTTGCGTCAGGAGATTGTGTTTATGTTGTCAGCCATGATGCTGTGCATCAGTTATATGCAGTGGGAGAGGAACAAGTGCAAATCGAATTGGTGAATTGAAATGGATGAGGCAAAGTAAGGTCTCTCCAACCTTCCCCTTCTGAGTAATACAGAAATCACCCAAAGAAAAAGAAAGGAGAAAACTCCAGTGCACAAAGTCCAAACACTGAGCCTTATAGATACTTTTGTGCGAGCAGACAGTTGTTTTCCTTTAGTCTCATGTCCTGGTTTGACAGGAAGTGAGTTTTTTGAGGAAGTTATAGTCAAACCAGTCAGTGGTCAGACTGAATATTGACACCTGGTATGACCACTGAAGAGATTTGTCACCTCTGAGAACACAGGGAGATAAAGGAGAGAATCACAGAGGAACTTCCTTTTGTGTTCCAGTCGAAAAAGGGAGCAGATGTCCTCCCCCGCCCAGCCTGAGGCCTGAAGCGTGAGGCCTGGGCCTGGGTGGGGAAGGGGCAGCCATGCGGCCTGAAGCCATGCGGCCTGAGCAGAGAGGTAGGCTGGAGCCTGGAGAGAGAGAGAGGGTGGAAGGAAACGGGACTGACCCAGCTTCTGCAGGATGGAAGGGTGGAGAAACGAGGAGTTGGTTCTCTACCTTCCCCTCGCCCAGAGAGAGAGACTGTGCCAGCCGAGGAGTGGAGCGGGGGAGGTTCCCGGCCCTGGGAGTCCTGCAGGTGCTGTGAGGCTTCCCGACGGCAGTAGAGACTTTTTAACCCTTCCTTGGGAAGAGAAAGCTTTATGAAACATTAATCCTCCTGAGCAGTGTTTTGAGGGAGAAGAGAGACAGCCTGGAATCCTGTGATGTTAGAGAAGTTGATGGGAAGAATCCAAAGTGGGAGGAGATGATGGAGTGGCTTTGGCTGGACTTTTCTTGTATCGCCATAGACTGAACCAACCTGTCTTTAATACATGAGACTGCATTTAGGTGGATGTAGTGGCTGGATGCCAGATAAGGTGACCTGCTGCAGTGATGCCGAGTGTGAAGTGGAGGAAGATGGAGAGAGGATGAAGAGGGTGTGGTGGTGCCCTCTGTCTTCAGAGCAGAAGATCATGAAGAGGGTGTGGTCGTGCCCCCTCTCTTCAGAGCAGAAGAAACCCTCAGCCCCAGGGGTTATAAAATGGGGGGGACGGTTGTCCCAAAAAAGGAGCTTCTGGTACTTGGCAAAGCATCCTTGAATCCTGAGGGCAGTTTCGGTCCATGGATGGTGGTGAGAGCACCAGACATGGAAGGACACTATGGTTTATAAGAGAGACTCCTCTCTTCTTAAATGGACTGAGAATTGATTATTTGAGTATTGTTAATTGATCAGGAAATCCAAGGTTTTGTCTGAAGGGAAGGGTGGAAGTTGAGAGGAGGAGGAGGAATGTTTCAGAGAGTTTTCATTCTGTTCCCTGTGTGTTTCTTTCCTTTAATGTAGATTAATAAAGTTTTTTTTTTCCTTATTTCTAAGTTTGTGCCTGCTCTGCTCTGTTCCTGATCACATCTCACAACCATTATTAGTAAAAAAATATATTTTCATGGGGCACTGGCATTGTGTCCAGTATCAAACCATGACATCTCATTACCTGCAAAAAATCATATAACAAATAAGCAGGACATTTTTTCCTATCATTTGAAGGATCAAAAGGTCCAAATTTAAAGAAGTTCTAAAACTCCAGCCAAACTTTGCAGCTACTGTTCAAACACAGGCATGGTCAGGTATACATTTCTCTGTCACTTTTAGTGGTCTTTCAAAATACTGCACAAAGATTTCTATATCCATTACACTTTTGCAGACAGTATCAAATGCATTAAGGCATTGTAATATATCATATTGCATGGCTGTTATGTAAGAATAAGCATTCAGTTTTGTGTTTGTGTTGCTAAGTTTAGGTATTCAATATACTTTAGCATGAGTTGCAGGATCATCTGGGTTATTCTCTTCACATGACTTCAACAAAAATATTTTGAGAACTTGGACTTAAGTAACACATAACTTTGTGTAAGACCTTTGCAAGGACATTCTGTGCTCTTCTGAGTAAGAGAAAACAAAGTGAAAACAAATATGATTAAGGTGATCCAAGTGACAGATGATATGTGAAGTTCAGAAAGAACAAAGCAAAGTGTTCCAGAAACTAAAGTTTTCTGAGCTGACCAGAAGTAGTTTAGAAAGCAGTTTAGGATGTAGGTAAGATGTGTTATTGGTGTCTAGGATGGTGAGATGAGTACTAGAGAGAAAATCTTGGTTTGGTAAGAAAAAAAGGAAGGAAAACAAAACAAAGACAGAAAGAATCCTCCCAAAAAACAAACTGAAAAACCAAAGCTACAAGACTATGCTCAATAAATCTAGTATTTGAACTATGGTGTCCTTTCTTTCACAAGGTAACAGCTCTTCATGGGAGTTGTTCCACTGGGTTTTAGCTGTTTTTCGTATATGGAGGTGCTCAGTATGACCTAGAAAAAGCAATTTGGTCCATAACAGAATTCCTCTTTCTGCTGTGTATTGTTCTCCTTTCATTGTACATTGCAAATGTGCCTAAAGCCACACTCAGGATAACTTCTGTGAATCACTTCTCTCTTGGGTGAAATTCAATAAAACAGAAAATAGCAGAAAAGAATGGTTTTAATTCAAAAGCAGCTGTACAAGATCTTAAGAGTAAGCAAGCAACTGAGAAACGTCCTGATGGTTGGTTCCTCTTCAGTTTCAAGGGTGATCCTAGGTGAGTGGAATTGTTTCCATTGGTGATGCAGTGGGCTTTTATAAATTTAATCTTGGAAAACTAAACCATACTAAATATTGAGCTTTCCTGTGTAATGTATTGTCATAAAGCAGCATTCAAACCAATTAGCCCTGGGTTGAATTTTCTTAATGCAAAGCTGTGCGATTTCATACTATGATTATGTTTCAAGTGGTGCTTGTGAAGGCTCTATTACACCCTCTTCTAGGCCTCTGTTTGTGGAAGAAATCTTGATTGTAGTTCCTGGCTGGGTATGAGGGTAAGTTTTTTCTTTTAGTCATGCTAAAACTCTGCAGTGAGAAGATTTGAAGAGCAGGGAAGAAGAGGAAATGATTTTGTGCAAAGTCATCTATGTACCCCAAAACTGGTCACATTAGAAACTCTGCCACTAGGTTTAGCTGATTTACAAACATTGTGTTCACAGAGCAAGTTGGTATTACGTGTTTTTAGAGCTATAATAGTTCCATAATGGTTCCTCTGTTCCATGCACTCAAAAGAGGAAGTCAGGTGGTAAAATTTATGAGGGAAGGGATAGAAATCAGTGTTTTCCCATGGGAAGTTTCCATGGCATACGCTCCTCTTTAATACTATAGACTTGAAAGTGTTCGAAGAAAGGCAGTAGAGGTGTTTTGGGGATGGCTTCTGTGCAGGCAGTTCTGAACTGGTAGGGTAGAGCTTCTCAGCCTGGAAAAAAGATGCCTCAGGTCTTGGATGTGAAAGAGACCTGTGAAGTAGGTGGCATGAAGACAGTGTATAGCCAGTAATTGCTTACTGTGTTAGTAAACTAATTGTTTACTGTGAGCAAAGCCATTGCATAAATTTGTTATCTTTAGCATTGATGATCTCATCTTTTGGCAAATAGCACCATTTCTCCACCCCTGAGCTCTGTGGAGGCAAACCCCACTGGACAGCTCAGCCTGCAGGGTAGGGATCTCTTTTAGTCATGGATATATTTAACATTACAAGTGTAACCCATATGATCTTTACGCTGACTCAGGAGAGTAATTTTAATCCTCTTTACAATAGCTTAATCCAAAATTACAAAATGCACAATATGTGCGTAAGCAGTAATGCGTCTGGCAGCACCAATACGTGCTTGTTTACTTGTTTTTTTCTCAACAATAATACCACATTAGTCTCCACATCAGGCAGGCTTCCAAGTCCCAAGGTATGTTTAGTACTTGTGCAAACCACAGAACTGCTCTTTATGACAACCATGAAGAAGAAGGAAAAGTATAGATATGTCAAATATCAGACAAAACAAGGAATTTTATAAGCAGTGAAAAGATATTTCTGCTTCCCTTCACCAAAGCTCCTTTTACATTTGTTAAGAGTCACTTCTCACTTGACTGTTTCTGAAGAATACTCAGAAATGCTTAACAAAAGTGTCTTTAGGCACTCAAACTCAACCTGGAAATGAATGTTAATTAAAAGTACTTTAAAAAATTGCTCTGTTCAACAAAAGCCTTTCCTTTGACATGTTATAGCCCTTGATACTGAAAAACATACACAGAAATGACACAGACACTTCGATTAGCTCTGAAACCCTTCTTAAATAGCTAGAATGAGGGTATTGGTTTATAGATTTGTACCACATATTTAAATGTCAGAAACATAACTTTGAACTCAAAAAATGACAAACAATTTTGTGCTAATGTGTAAACTGCAAGTGGCGCAGGGTTTAGATACTCAGGGGTGTTTTTTTTGTTTTTTTTTTTCTTACCAACCATTTTATATTTCCTCTTCCAACATTATCTGAGCTTTTAAAGCAGGGCTTAGTTTGTTGTTGTGGTCATAAAAGATATGGCTGCTACAATTCTATTTATATGTTCAAACTTTATGTATATTTATATTACAGATGGAGGATCTCAATCAGTACAATTTCTGATTTAATTTAATTTTATTTCTCCACGAAATCACTACTATAGGAAAAGAAAGTGTAGTGCAAGCTAACTAAATTACTAAATTAAAATCTCTTTTCTGTTTCATTTTACAGTGGTGAAAGTAGCACTTTTTTCTTCCTTTTTTTTTTTTTTGTTTGTGTTGTGAGAGCAGTGATTTTAATCAGAGATGGAATTGATTAATTGAATTGATTAATTTTTGAGAAAATAAGTTTTCTCACATATAGGCTCAGGCTCTAAGGGGTTAACAGTTTCTTGACATGGTCAAAACTAATATTTGAGGCAGACTTGGTTAGGCTGAGGACAGCATTAGCTACACTGCTTCTTGTTCTAGGAGTCTGAGCCCAACAATTTAGAGAACTTCTCCCAAGAAAAATAAAAAAGCTTGCAAAACACAGAGCAGACAACTTCGAGGAAACCATTTCCCCTTTCTCTTGCCTCAAGCAGGATGATGTCAAACCTCTTACAATGATATCAAACCTTCATCCTATGCTGGCATATCATGAAAATCTGCTCAAAGAAGCAAATTATCTGGAAAGAAAAGGGTTCTCCCAAAGTAACCCACTTCTTTAAAGGGTAAATAAGGTCTACATCACCCCTCGCACATGAGATTTCATATTGAGGGCAGCTGTACAATGGAACCAGTATCCTGCTGATCTTCCCTAAAGCTTACCAGTACTGCCAGGGAGCCTATATACTGGGTTACTCACTTTTTCATATGCCACCTGTCTTGTTTTGGAATAGATGTATTACATACAAAAACAGAAAATAGAGATTCTTTTCTCTTTCTGTTTTGTAGTCATAGGGCAAATGTACAGAAAAATATGTTAGGAAATTTCAATATGTGACCCAACACAGCAACAATTCCTTCAAATAGTTTCAAAATTTTCAGCATAATGCACCCCTTCTACTTGAAAAGTCATTATTAGAGATCCTCAAAGTAGGAGGTGAATGAAACAGTGAATAGTTTTAGTTGATTTCTTTTTTTACTTTAGTTTTCGACTGGCTTATTACCTTACTGGGCCGATTCGCCCAGCAGGTGTTGCTACATGTTGTTCCCAAGGAGGCTTCCTGCTGGCAAATTGGTTTGAAATCAAGAATTGCATTTATAATCTTGACAATAATAACTACGAGAAACATGCTAGTGAAGGCTGGATGAAAGGCAGATCATCTTTTCTTCCATATCTTAGGCATAAGAGTTTTCAAACTACATTCTCTCTTATTTTTAGCAAAGAACTTTTGATATACAATGAAAAAGCCAAAGTTAAGCCTTAGATACATTTTTAAACTACTGGCTGTACATTCATTTGATAAAGCAGTCAGTCAGATTCTTAGTTTTATGTCCTGAGTCAACACTATGAAACTCAATTGCGTACATCAGTATAGCAGAAGAGGATTGAGATAACAGTTATTCTATCGATTTTGAAATTAACTTGTTTCTTGTGATTTCTTATTGGTTATATAAATATTGCACTTGTAACTAATTTTTTTAATATATCTGTATTTTTCTGTATCTTTAAATATATACTTTTCTAGCCAAACCCTGTCACCACCATGTATTCAGGCAAAATTCCTTCTGAAATAAATAAAAACTTGTTTGTGCCTGTGCAGCCAGTTTTGAGTAGTTACTGCAAAATAAACTAAGTTTACCTTAAAACAGGAATTTCAGTTCACCTCAGTGAACTGTCAGTGAGCTGTTCCAGTTTGAAGCCTTCAGTTTCTTGGAACAGGTAATACCTGTAAACCTCAGACACGGCACTTACCATTAGTAAAGAGGAAGGAAAAGCTGTGTAGTTTGGTCTGCACTCTGATCACATCCAGATGGGCATAATAATCTTTTCAGTAGGATTAATTTTCCCTTACTTTGAATGTGTACAGTCTAACTACCTTAAGATACTTACAGGATATAGGATGGTATCCTTTTGCCTAAACATGCACTTGACAGTGTGGTTACTAACTCATGCAGAGAATTGCATTTAATGCAAGAATTCCACCTTTATGGACCATTTCCAGTTTATGCAGATTATGTTAATCTGAGCCAATGTAAGGCACCAGCCAGACTTTTCACTACTTCCTTTCTTTTCCATTGCCAATGATGCAGGTAACAGCTCATAACAGAGACACTTATCCTTTTAGTTTGATACCATTTGATTCAAACATCTTTCTGACCTTGTATGGACAGATAGCTCAGAGTGATGTTTTCATATCAACAAATGCAAAGATAAACAGAATTTCAAAAGCAGTATGGTACTTGTTTCTCCTATTGCCTTGAGCAATAGTGTTTCTTAGTTGTTTTTAAAGCAAGTTAACCTCTGTATGTACCAAATCTTTATCCTTTTCTACTAGAGCCATTATCACAACAGTCTACCAGGGGGCAACAACCACTTGACTGAAACTATGCATAAATGTTTTCATAGAAGTACTGTCAATCTCATAGGTACTGATAGATATAATGAACCTTCTTAGTACTGAAAGGAAATAAGAGGACAATCTTGCCAATAAGGATGGAAAAGTACAAAGAAACAGGCACTGGAAAAAAAAATTCCTCTTGTAAGCTGGTCACAACATGATGGGCTTTGAAGAAAACAATAATGGTTGCACTGTTAAGTGAGATTAAGACAGACAATATACAGTGATAGCAAAATAGACTGACAATGTGGAATTAAATAAGCAGTGCCAGAAAGAAGAGAAAATGTTGAAAAAGTTTTGGGTTTATTCCCTTAAAATCTGGTTTACACATAGTAGTCTAGGCCTTCATCTAAAAGATGGACCATCCTGCAGAAGTATAAGTTTGCAATATGAAGACTCAGTCCCATTGATTATCCACATAGTATATTTCACATGCCTCATTCAATATGCTGCTCTAAAACAGTTCTCAAATTGTGTAGACAAGTTAAAGTGCTCAGCAGAATCCATTCCAAAATGCCAAAATTGCATACATGAATTGGCAGGAACTCAAATAGGTCTATATGAGTTCTCATCAGCTTTCCAGACACTGCATTTATATAAATTGAAATACTAAAACTAAAAGATCAATGTGTTTTAAACTCCTCTGAAATGTGCTGTCGAAAACTAAATCTAAAAATGAAATCAGGTCTGCTTAGACATTGTGACAGTTACTTTGAAGAACTAGAATGTCCCCACAGATTTCTTTGTGAATGAGATTTGCTTAAAACAAACTAGATTTGAGAGGACAAAGCTTGCTGATGACTCTACCTATTGAACAAGGATAAGAGTGACACCCTGATGCAAGAGCTATAGAGCTCTGTAGGAGGGAACGATTAGGCCCCTGACGGCACCAGTATCATCCTCCTCAGTCTCATTCTGGGCCCCCATCCACACACTCCTTGGGCCCAGAGCTGCATTTGAGCTCAGGTTCCAGCCCATGGCCCTTGCTGAACTGCACTGTAAGTATGATGTGTCCAACCTTGTCTTGGTGATTTGACTCTAACTCAGCACTACTGACCTGTTTGGTAATCAATGGACTTTTGTCTGACGCACAGTACTGCCACCAGGCCTACTCTGCTGTTCATGGCTGGGACTGTGCCCCTGCCTTGAAGTCACCCTTGGCTCTCATCTTACCTTCATTTGTGAAGACTCCACTTGCTTCCTGAAAGAAACACCACTCCACTTGATTTGTAATAAGTACACTGAAAGAGGAAATGCATGTTATCCAGATTTTAGCTGTATTTTAATGACAGGCTGGTCAGAGTGTTCTGAAAAAAAACAAGGCTAAATCTTCAGTTTCAGAGGAATAGACACAGTACTGAATTGTAAGATAACCTATGCCACAGACCCAAAAATATCTAAAACAGGTCTGCATTCTGCCAGAGGCAAAATGGGTTCAGCCATGGCAGAAAAATGACCAGGAAGCAGTGTCTGTGTCCTTTAGGAACATGGGCTGGGTTCCTGATAGCATACCTATATGCCGTTCACTCTGGGGCAGGCAATCACTCCTGAGGTTTTTCTGGGTTACCTCTGCAAGTAGCAAGCTGGGAGTGTCTGGAGAGAGCTTAATTTAAGGCAGCTCTAAAGAAACAGCTCTTTACATGCAATAGTCCAGAGATCCTACTCTCTTTTGCTAATGAGTGCCAGAGTGCTAAAATTTTAGCACACCATGACAACTAAATGTAAGAATGTGTCTAATGTTACTTGGTCATCAGCTTACTTGCTCACTTACAGCCAGGAGGGAAAGACTAAATTAAGCAGGAAAACACTGAGGCATGATAGGTAATAAGAGTTGGTAAAAACTGGTTGAAAATCCAGTTTTTCAAAGTGTTCACGCATCATTCTCCCCCATCACCAATTAAAATTGGGATATTTTAGAACTCTGTAGTCAGAATATATGAATAAAATAAGTGTTAGGTTCTTTTTTAAACAAGGTTATATTCCTCCCATCTTTCCCAAATCTTCTGAATATTAGTTCAGTAAGACTATTTAAGATGTGAAACAAATCCCTCAAACAATTAAGTTTTAGACTTTATATAATCCAATAAGTTGGCAAAACAATGATATTGCAGGAGACCTGAGTATATTCTTTTATTGACTGCCAGTCAAACAGATAAAATTCTATTTTCTCATTAACAGATCTTGAAATACAAGGAACAAGGATTTAATAGCAGAGCCAGTTTTCATACTGGCCAGTCTATTTCACCTGTGTTTACTGGCAGTACTTTGCTAGACATCAGCAAACAGGAAGATTTATTTCATATGACAAGTTGCACACCTTGCAGAAATCCTTGTAACATGTCCTCTGACCCCCAAGCCCACGTCAGATTTGTGCATGGCATATGAGGTCTTCCTAAGTGAATTCATACTCACGCAGACAGTGTTTCACACAACACTCTAAAGGAGATAGTGAAAAACTGGCTTCAGGAGCAAACCTGGCACAACAAGGCCTGTGCAATCAGCTCACTGACATACCTGTTTTTGACAAATCAGCCCTGGCACGTACACTGGCTTTTCTAGCTAAGTTGGCTCTTAGCCAAATGTAGTGATAGCTAGAAAATAAATAGTATAGGAGGTGAATGTACTGGCAAGGTACTGAGCAGTCTTCACTGCCCTTTGACATCCCGCATCTTTGGAAAAGGTGACCTCCAAATAGGGAAGAAGGGGAAGGAAAAAGAAGCAATATTTACTCTTCCTGGTAAATAAAAATAATGGAACATAGATGTGCCATGTGCCCATGAAACAATAATTTGTTCAGAATAAAACAATGCTTAAATTTAGCTGCTTCTTATTGGAAATGTCTTATGCATATTATGATTTTTTATAATAACATTTATTTTAATTTAATTGAACGATTAGAACCTTTTCTTTAAAATTTGTCTTTATCCTAGGAATAACTTGGTTTAATTTGCATTAATTTTTTGTTTGCAAACAGTAAATATTTGAACTTCATTTGGCTCTGCTCAGTGCCAAGCTGTCATTTTTTCTCTGTTCTACAGTTTGGTTACAAACAGGTCACATTAAAATCTGTAAACCAAAGTAACTAAATGGGCTCAAAGTTTCCGACTAGCAACCTGAAGTCAGATGAGAACATTTCCTCTTCAGGTACATCAGAATGCTGGATTAGGTAATTAGCCAATCTTTCACAATACTTTGGACTTATACATTTTCCATTTAATCACACTGAATTTGATCCCAAACCTACCGAGACCATACTCATGCTTAAGCAGTGAGTGAGAAAGCAGTGATTTTCAGCTTAGGCCCTGACTCAGCATTCTTTTGCTATTCTGCAAGTGTTTTGACTTCCTACAAATAGAAATAGAATCACATACTGTTCTGATGTGGTTTTATTGCCAAGAAACATTAAAGTGACAACTGCATCTCATTTCAGCTACTCCTCAAAATAATCTGAGGGCTTCTTCAAATTTATTACATAGAGAACTACAGAAACAGATTCAAATGGACTTTTTTTTTTCCCAGGACTCATCACTGAGTTAATGTGGTTTATTGAGTTACTATTCCTTAGCTGTCCTATGTCATAAACAGTTAATGAAAAAGTTTAAGTCAGTGCATTTTAACCCCTGGTTACAATGGTTTGACAGAGCATGCACAGATCTGTTACTGATGTCTAAGTAGTATGTGTCAATGACTTTATTACATTGTGGTAAACCATGAGGGTTGATTGAATTTAAATAAATATTGGAGGCAACATTAGGGGAACATTGTAGATCCAAAGCATGTCTATTGAGTCTTAAGGGCAAAAGGTGATATTAAAATTTTTATTTAGTTCTCTAGAATGAAATCAATGTATTTTGTGTTACAAGAGATGTTTGGGTGAGCTGGTAAGGATATAGGAGCAGCGTCCACTTTCCTTTTCTCCAAGATGCTATTCCCCTGCTCAGAACTTGCAGATGGGCAACTGGTATGCAAACCTATACACATGACAATTACTTTCAGCTCAAAATTCACCCATGATGGAAATAAGGCTGCTAATCTCAGCAGAAGATATTTGTTGGGGTTTTTTTAATTGAACCCTAAATACTCCTCTTGGAACTAGGAATTCCCATCAAGAATCTGAAAAGTGAAACATCGAAAGTCACAGTATGATGAAATTTATCTTAGATTTCTTAATTTTCTTCTCTTCATCAGTATATTTTTTTTCCCACTGTTTACTGTCTTTGGCGTACATGTGTCACACCGTGAAAATTGTAATCCTCTGAATGCAAAGCACAGGTGATTAACAGTTGTGCCCTGCAGTCACATACTAAAAAGCAGCATGTGAGACAAATCTTTTGATGCATTTCACATTTACATGTAGTGATTATGAAGTATATATTTACTATTAGTGCTTAAAAATCTCATAATCTGCCAATTTCTCTATATTCTGGCTTTTTTCACTGCTATTTAGTTCATAACCATTTCATGCTGATATTCCCACATGAAGAATTTTTTGTTTATTTTTCTGTACACCAGGCTGTCCCCATTTCCTACAGTGAGACATATAGCCCATTAGTCACCTCTAAATCTGGGTGGGATCAGGAAGTAGGTGGTAAGCAGCACAGATGAGATACAACTATATGAGATTTGTTCTAACAAGCATCACAAAGTGTTTGTGTTGCATACGCAGCTCTATTATTTGAAGCTATCCAGTGACTACCTACATAAATCTTCCATGGATAAATCTTTCTCTAGACAGAAAAAAATCCTGACACTGCTAAGGTCCTCCAGGTCTTTCCACAGGGACTTCTCCATTTCTGATCTGTTATTCCTGTTCTGCTCTCTTCTCTGAGCTATAAAACTCTGGTCTTCACAACACAGCTGAACGTTCTTGGGCATCGTGTAATTGGTCTTTGCTACCACTGGCTGTCTCTGTCTGGCTCGGGTGATAGTAAAGAACCTACTGGGCTCTTCGGTTGCCCATTGTATTTTGAATCTGAAGCCCATGTACCAAGCCATAAGAAAATTTTCTTGATCATATACTCCTCTAATGCAGTGGTTGCCTGTCAGGCCTTCTACCTTTTTTTTAATTGGTGCTAAATCCAACCTGCATTCCTATTAGTTTACTGCTTAAGGCAGGACCTTGAATGATCTGCAAGAATAAATTAATGAATGAACACTGATAATTCAGAAACAGAGGAGCAGGTATGCTTATTTTTCTTCTTAGGAATATAAAAGCATATACAATTAAAAAAAATTAAAGCTAAAAACCAAACACTACATAAAATCTTTGCAGATTTCTAACCATTTTCTTGGGATAAAAAAAAATAATCTCATAAAACTGGTGATTGTTTCGCAATAACACCCTTTTCCCTACGTTCCATCTGCCCCTCCAATTTATGCCATCAATAGGAAGTAATTGGATTAAGGGGCCTTGATTTTTTGGTATGATGTTCTTTTTGATTTCTTCTTCCAGGACTTCATCCAAGTATTTATATCTGTATTCCAAGCATCATTCCCTTTCTTGAGCACAATATGAGGCGAGAAAAAAATTGTTTACAAAATCACTTCCTCTCTTTATTCATTTCCTGCCACTTTTGATTACAAATGTGTTTTACCTGAGGCTTTAAAAAAACGAAGCAAAGTGCAATGACAGAGTCCCTATGTACAAGACCCATACAGAAGATTTCAAAAGCTAGAAGGATGTCCAAATGAAATATGTGCTCTGAACATGAAAAATCCATAAGTTGGTATTTGTTCTCACAAAGTATTAGACAGTTTAACTAACAGTTTAATCATAGGTATTTACTTAAACTTTTTGAACACAGTTTTCAAAATGATAGAAGCTACAGATAGTTTATGAGTGTACTGGAATAATTCTCTGTAAATTCTAAGATTTTTAATTATACTGGCTGGTTTGGATTCATAGATTATTTGTGAAGAACCACAATGTTGTGAGCATGTTTATCATTCAAACTGGTGTGACAGCATTGCATGCAAATTTTTTGTGCCTTGAAAGCCTCTTAAATTTTTCCACTTCCAGACTTTGTGGGTCATTATTCAAGTTTGAAACCAACCACTTATGTTACACACACTGTATTTTCTTTCCTATCTGGATCCACATATACAAAAGAGCTTGAAAAACATAAACAGCTCCAGTGTGAATAGATGAAATGCCATAACTGGGGAAGGACAGTAAAGCAGCTCAGTCCTTTTGGTCATGTAATGGGTGTGGGGCCAAATATCTGCTAATGTGAGGCATGGACACCACTTTAGACCTAAACAGAATGATAGATGCATTAGTATTTATTGTTAGTATTTAGAAAGACAGTCATACAATTATCTCTTCTTTCTTCTGTAGAACATGTATAACTGAAACAAAATACTATGTAAAGATAACTAAGAACAGTACTGTGAAATAAAAGTGCAGTTCAGAGGGGCAAGAATGCTTATCAATGTACTCAGAAAGTTTTAAATTTGTTCATAGGATCACTAATTTCAAACAGTTCATTACTTTAAAATAATGTTTCCCAATGTTGTAAATGCTTAGAATTAAAGGTCCTCTCTGCTATTAGTAGATTTACAGCACAGATGGTTTGAAAGCTCCTGGCATTCTGTTATTTAATTTCTTCCCACTGGTAGTCTTGTCAGATTTTCAGACATGCTAAAATGACAGAAAGAAAGGCACAAAGGAAATAACCTTGTATTCAAGACCACTGGACCATTTCATTCAGTATCATGTTTCTAATAGTGGGCTATGTCAGATGTTCCAACTGATGACAAAAATAAGCAATTCATA
Organism: Dryoscopus gambensis; assembly: GCA_013389985.1. Lineage (NCBI taxonomy): Eukaryota > Metazoa > Chordata > Aves > Passeriformes > Malaconotidae > Dryoscopus > Dryoscopus gambensis. The sequence goes on along the minus strand of WEIT01035940.1, from coordinate 35,749 downwards.
TTTATGCTCCCATTGCCAAAGCCATTTGGATGCCTAAATCGTATTGATATTAACCTTTGTAAATTTAAACTCTAAGGAATAAATTGCCTTGAGCATCTCAGATGACTTGACATAGCAACAGAATAAAATAGAAGTTTATTCCTAACCCGTGGCAATGACTAGTTGGCTTATTCACTGGAGCATTAGGGATAATGCTTTTTCTGAGTTCATTTGTGAATTACCTGATCTACCATGTACAAGAAAGACTTATATCCTTTGCTCCTCTTCACAAGAAAATATAAATAGGGTACTGGCATACCCATACCCACTGCCTAGTTTCTGTCTTTGGGCAGATGATATCTTTTGTTAGGATTCTCAGGTGCCTAGTAAAGTATGATGTTATTGAAACCATTCTTCTGACAAATTTGGTTGAAATTGGCCAAAACCTTCAGAAATTACAAGAAGGGGCTATACTTTTAAATAATTCTCTCTCACATAGGGTTATGTACTTGCCATTAAGACTTTAGGCCTTAGAAAACTGAAATCAAGATGAGTATCTTCAGTGCTTCAAGCAGTGAGAGAGCATATTTCTGATAGTGGATTTGTGCACAACTTGGACAAGGGCTCTAAACCAAAACCATGAGCTGAATGCCAGAGAATATTGCTGTTTTGCCTTCTTACATATTCTTCTGAGAGATAACAATAACATTAAGGCATTTTTTATTAGAAAGACCCAGACCCATTTTGCCAGTTTTCTCAGTCTGGACTCACAGTCCCAATATACAAAAAATTAACTTCTTATGAACTGCAAGCCCAGTTCCCTTTACTCAAAAAAATGAGAAAATACTCTACATTTATCTTTGATTAAATATATGCAACTCATCAGCTCTGGTGATTTTCACTACACCATGGGGCTATTACTTGTTGTAGTCAACTTTCACACACATATCTTCATGTGGATTTTGGATGCTGGCAACTGAGTATGTTATGAAATATGTGTTGCTGTATACTATGGTTTATCAGTCTGCATGAAAGTTAGCCTCCAAGGAAGCAGAAAAAGACTTGTGGTGAATGTTTCAGCAGCACTAAAATATGAAAATATAAATGAAAAGAGATATTTAAAATGGTAATACCTCCTTCAACAATTCTAGAAAGACCACCAGAGGAGGAAAAACAGCTTTCATATTATATCCAGTAAGCAGAGAGGCTCTGTTACTATCAGGTGTAGGGAAACAGTGTGCGAAATCAAGGGGCTCCACAAGAATATAGGAGATACCTGGTAAAGACCCAGTTACATAGTTCAGAGTCCACATGAGCTGCCAAAAGTCTGATTTCAGGTAAAAACTTTACTAAAAATGTCTTTTTTCCCCATCCAGTTGCCTCAAGGAAAACTGCAAAAGACATTGCTTTTCCTCGTCATTTACAATTCTTTACTGGATTGTTTCAGCACCGGGAACACGTGCCTTTGTGGGTTTATCTTGGTTTTTTCTTATTTCATTATTTTTATTTTTGTTGTTTCTTTTTCTGTCTTTTTCACATTTTTGGGTTGAGGTGTGGGGAGTTTGGCTGTTAATAATTTGGGGGGTTGTTTTGTTGGGGTATTTTTTATTGTCTTTTTTTCTTGACCTTTCTATTCTGCCTGTCTCATCTTTTCTTCTTCATTAGCATCATTCCTTCAAAAAATTAGTATTGGCCGCAGATTTTTGGCTGTGAGTAGCATTTTCAGAAAGAAACTGAGTATTTAGAATTCTTCATCCATCCTTTGCCTAGAGACCCAGATAATTAGAAGATAGATAAATATTTTCAATATAATTAGTGATAATTAGAGTATTCCTTTTAGAATCAGGTAGGAGGAGACAGTGAATGCCTATAACAGACTTTTTCCACCTGGCTAGATTTTTCTGATTTTGGTTGTCTATTTTCCAGTTAGAGGAACAAAGAATGTTTTCATTATGGTTGTTGTTCCAGATAGATAGTTTTTTCAAAGTCCTCAAATGCTATTTACTTTTGTATTGAGAATTTCTCTTTCCAAAAGTGCAGTCTACGAGCAGTTTTCCCTAAAGTTGTGATAAATGTCTAGGCAAGTCACTATCTTGTCAGTCAGAGGCAACACAACTTTCAGTGATTCACAGAATGGTTATTTTCATGAAAAGTACTGTCAGAAAATACTTATACTTTGTAAAGTGGTTACAGATTTGAAACAGAACTCTTACATCAAATTCAACTATTACTTGTCAAGTCATTCAATAAATAAATAAACTAATTAATCCAGCAAGCACCTAGCCACAATTCAACCAAATATAAACTACTTATAATCCTTACACACACACAAGTATGTATAGCTGCTGATGGCATTTCAGTCAGTAGGGTCTGTTTAAACTAGATCATAGCTATTGATATAATTTTTAGGCAACAGATACAGTCAATTGCTGCAGTTCCAATTTCCTTTGCTTACAAAGTGATATAAAACAAGACTGACCATTGTCTCCAACACTAAAATGACGTATTCCTAGCCCCCCGAGGTCCAATGGCTAGCTCAGGACCCGGAGAGGGGAACAGTCAAGGACAAAGGCAAAAGAAGAAAAGCTCTTTTTCCCCTTGGGATGAGTTGTCCTGATGTTTATTTGGGCATATCCAGGAAGGGAAAGAGGCCGGGCATCCCGCAGTGGGGTCTTTTGAAACCTGTGGGAGGAAGGGGAGCGGAAAGGACCATGACCAATGAGGTACAACATGACGTAGGGGGACAGGGGCAGGATTTCCAGGTGAGGTAGGATTTCCAGGGGTATAAACACCACCACCATGTGGGTAAGGGGAGTGAAAAGGGACATGTCATAACTTGTACAAACAGAACATCACCCAGTGCCATATATATCAATAACCTAACTACGTTAGTGCAGTGCAACACTTAAAGTATTTGTTAGTAATACAGTATTCATATCTCCTATTTAGAGAAATGCAAATGTTTATTTTCCCTGAAAACAGGATAGATTTTATCTTCCTTTGGGTGTATTTTCATGACTATTACTCATTAGATTCTCCTTTTAATTTGAACATTTATTGATAAATAGAGCAACGGATCAGAAGGAAAAAAGCTTTATTTGAGCTAGTATGGAAAAAAATAACTTTAAGCTGTTAATACAGGGAAAAGTCTTGATTTTCTCAGCTATCTATCTGGAAAGGTCCTTTTTGCAGAGCTGGAATTGAAGTGCTCAGATCAAACACCTTAAATACCTAGAACTGGGTCAACATAAATAGAAGGAATGATGAAAAATATTTTACTTAGCAGCATAGCATGTTTCTTTCAGAAAAAATACGTGCCAAAATCCTACATCACGTAAAGGATTTTGCATTTATATCCTCGTATGTATAGGGTTAGGACATAGTTGGTGTAAACTGGATTAGCTGCCTGAATTCCAGGACTGTTAAGTCAAATCTTCTTTGCAAATAATTTCTTCATTTCTGTCCTGATGGACTAAGGTACAATCAGAAAAGAGATGCTGGGAAGAAAAATCTAACATACCTTTCAAAGTATCTCCTCCTTAGAAGAAAAAAATTGCTTGTTTTCTTATTAAGGATTAGTACTGATTTGAGGCAAGTTGTTTTGCTGTGCGTTCCTGACATACTTTCTGTCTCTACAGTACTGAAAGTCAAAGTAATTCACTGCAAGCTTGTAGTGGATTGACACTGGCTGATGTCAGGTGCCCACCAAATCCACTCTATCACTGCCCTCCTCAGCTGTGGAGTGGAGAGAAAATACAACAAAAGGCTTTTGGGTTGAGATAAGGATAAGGAGAGATCACCACAGGCAAAACAGACTTGGGGAAATTAATTGATCTTATTATCAATCACATCGGAGTGGAGAAATGAGAAGTAACCAAATCTTAAAAATACCTTTCTCCCACCCTTTCCTCCTCAGGCTTAACTTTATTCCTGAATTCTACCTCCTCCCCACAATGATGCAAGTGGATGGGGAATCGGGGTTGCCATAGCTCACTACACTTTGTCTCGGCTGCTGTTTTCTCCTCAGAAGGACTCCTCACACTCTTCCACTGCTCCAGCATGGGGTCCTGTGGTGGTCTGTAGTTTCTTGCAATGGTGTGGCAAGCTGCAGAAATTCCGGGGGAGTGCAGGGGCCTTCCTTGGGGAGGGAAGCTGTTTCACTTCCCATGGCCCCTTTCGGACTGCCCCTCATGGCCCCGGCTAGCTGTCAGCTCCGCAACACAGCGGCGATAAAGGAGGTGAGAAGGGCTCCCCGCATGGGGGCTTCAGAGGATCTTTATTCACCTGGTCCCAGAGGCAGACAGGACCATATGGGCTGATTCCCCTATGCTGAGAGGCTGCAGAGCAGGCAGCCTAGACTTTTTATGTGGGGATGAGGGGGGACGGAGAGAGCACATGGGCTAATGGTTTCAGGGAACAGGGGCGGTACAGGGGTGGGATTGGGGTACAGAACAAATGGGGNCAGAGGATCTTTATTCACCTGGTCCCAGAGGCAGACAGGACCATATGGGCTGATTCCCCTATGCTGAGAGGCTGCAGAGCAGGCAGCCTAGACTTTTTATGTGGGGATGAGGGGGGACGGAGAGAGCACATGGGCTAATGGTTTCAGGGAACAGGGGCGGTACAGGGGTGGGATTGGGGTACAGAACTCTCCCTTGGGAGAACCCAAGGGAGTGATTAGGAATAGGGGCAGGGGGAGGGAGGACAACGTGGGGGGGGCAGGGAATTTAGTAAAAAGGGAGTGGGAAAACAGACTTTTACAGGGTCCATTCCAAGGAAGTCAGTCCTCCATAAACTTCTCCAATGTGGGTCCTTCCCACAGGCTACAGTTCTACAAAATGCTGTGGTGTGGGTTCCTTCCATGGGGTGCAGTCCTTCAGGAACCGGTTGCTCTGTTGTGGGTCTTGCATGGGGTCACAAGTTCCTGCCAGGAACCTGCTCTAGAGTGGGTTTCCCTGGAGGTCCCAGCCTCCTCTGGGCATCTACCTGCTGCAGCATGTAGTGGCAGGTGTATCTCTGCTCCACAGTGGACCACCTTCGGCTGCAGAGGGACAGCCTGCCTTACCATGGTCTTCAGCATGGGCTGCAGGGTAATCTGTATGATGCCTGAAACATCTCCTCCCTGTCTTCTTCACTGACCTTGGTGTATGCAGAGCTCTATCTCTCATATATTTTCACTCCTCTCTTCTCTGGGTGCTATTTGCTTCTCTGAAATAACTTCATTTCCTTCTTGTTTATCTTATCTCAGAGATGTTACAAGGGTCGCTGATGGCTCAGTCTTGGCCACCAGCAGGTCTGTCTTGGAGCTTGTTGGCATTANTGGTCTTCAGCATGGGCTGCAGGGTAATCTGTATGATGCCTGAAACATCTCCTCCCTGTCTTCTTCACTGACCTTGGTGTATGCAGAGCTCTATCTCTCATATATTTTCACTCCTCTCTTCTCTGGGTGCTATTTGCTTCTCTGAAATAACTTCATTTCCTTCTTGTTTATCTTATCTCAGAGATGTTACAAGGGTCGCTGATGGCTCAGTCTTGGCCACCAGCAGGTCTGTCTTGGAGCTTGTTGGCATTAGCTCTCTTAGACATGGGGGAAGCTTCTGGCATCTTCTCACAGCAGCCACATCTGTAGGCTCCCCGTTACCAAAACCTTGTGATGGAAAACCAATGCTACAGTTTATATAATGAATCATAGACTTAAAGAATCATAGAATGGTTTGGATTGAGAGGGAACTAAAAGGCCATGGCAGGGTGGCCACTCAGTAGACCAGGTTTCTAAGGACCCCATACAGCTTGGCCTTGAATTCCATGAATGGGGCATCCACAGCTTCTCTGGGAAACCAGTTTAGGACCTCACTACCCTCACAGTAAGGAATTTTTCCCCAATATCTTATTTAAATGTTCTCTCTTTCCATTTAAAGGCATTATCACTTGTCTGTCATACCCTTACAAAAAGTTCTCTCCAGCTTTCTTGAAGCCCTCTTTAGGTACTGGAAGGCTGCTCCAAGGTCTCCTCAGAGCCTTCTCTTCTCTGAGCTGAACAACTTAAACTTTTTTGCTGTCTTCACAGAAGAGGTGCTCTAGCCTTCTGATCATCTTCATGGCACTTCTCTGGATGTGGTCCAACAGGTCCACATCTTTCTTGTGTTGGACACCCCAGAGATGGATGCAATATTCCAGGTGGGTTCTTACAAAAACAGAGTAGAGGGGGAGAATCACCTCCCTCGACCTGCTGGCCACACTTCTTGTGATGCAGATCAGGATGCAGTTGCCTTTCTGCACTGCAATTGCCAGCTCATGTCCAGTGTCTCGTCCACCAGCACCCCCAAGTCCTTCTCGGCAGGGCTGCTGTCATTCAGTTCTTCTCTCTGTCTCTGCTTATGTCTAGGATTGCCATGACCCAGGTGCAGCACTTTGCACTTGGACTTGTTGAACTTCATGAGGTTCTCATTGGCCCATTTCTCAAGCTTGTCCAGGTCTCTCTAGATGGCATCCTGTCCTCTGGTGTCAACTGCAGCACTCAGCTTTGTGTCACCTGCAAACCTGCTGGGTTAGTGAACTTGATCTCGGTGTCTATGTCATTGAAAAAGATACTGAAGAGCACCAGGCCCAAGACAAAGCCCTGAGGGACACCATTTGTCATGTGTCTCCACTTAAACATCAAACCATTGACTGCAACTCTTTCAGTGTGTCCACACAGCCAATTCCTTATCCACTCAGTAGTCCACCTTTCAAATCCAAGAGTCTTCAATCTGTAGATAAGAATGTTATATGGAACCATGCTAAAGGCCTTACTGAAATCTAGGTAAATGACATCAATGTGTCTTCCCTTGTTGAATTTCGCAGCCACTCCATCACAGAAGAGTAAGAAGAACACTGAAAGTTGGGGTGGGTCATTGCTACTACAGCGAACCCAGTTATGTTATATATATTGAATTCTCAAGGAAAGTACAGTATATTTTTACAGAAAGGGTGATAAAGTATTGGAACAGACTGCCTGGGGAGGTGGTGGAATCACCGTCCCTGGATGTGTTTAAAAAAAGACTGGATATGGCACTCAATGCCATGATCTAGTTGAGGTGTTAGGGCACGGGTTGGACTCGATGATCTTGAAGGTCTCTTCCAACCCATACATTCTGTGAATTCTGTATTTTGATTTTGTGTATTTACAAATGGTAAAAGACTATTTGCCACTCTTTATCCTGCACCATTTGAAAGTAAGAATCCAAGATGAAGAGAAACACATTTTTCATAGTCAAAATACTACCTCTGAGTGGAGAAAGTGACTGCTGAAGAATAAGGTGATATGTTGCATGATGTATGAGTGTCTTAAACAAAAAAAGATTCCTTAACAGTTTTTACAGGCTTTGGATCAAGACAAGGAGTATGCGATATATTTTTTAGTTTTCCTTTTCTCTCTATTGTGAAGGCATTTAGACATGATGAAAGAATGAAACCTGATATCACTGGCTTGAGTAAGCCATTGTGTGGGTCGTTAAGAAAAGTGTTTCATTTCATTTCTGTAGAACTTTTTTCTCTTCTCTATCAAACTGAGGCATTTAGTTTTTCAATGTTCATAGTGGGAAGCTTCAAAATAGTGTATTTTTATTTCTTTCGCAGCCTACTGTAATAATATGGATCAAAAAGATTACACTTTTATGAGGTAAAACATGGGAGAAAATCAGACAAAAATGTCCTGTACATATACATGTTAGGAAAGAGCCTATGGAGATGACTGAGGAAGGGAATAACAGAGTACAAGAAAGACATTGGGTCGAGGGCAAGATCAAACCATACATATCAGAGCAATATTAGACCAGCGATAAGTTATTTTGAAAATCCCACCACTGACTTTTTTTCTTTTCTTTTCCCCTGGAATCTAGAGAGACTCAATGTACTGAGCAGATTTTTAACCACCAAACTGACCATTTGACCAAGATCCAGGTATAAGCTGGAACATCTGTCTTGCCTTTGGGTGGCTGTCTTTCACTGACTGAAGGCTGAACTCAGCTTTGTGCTGCCAGCCTCAGGAGAAATACCCAGCGCTACCTGGTGCATCAGGTGGATGCATGGCATAAAGTGTCTGTCCAGGCCAGCTCAGAATCTATCTCCTGAGTGGTGCATCAGGGACTGTGTTGCCATTTGTGCCCTGTGGCTCCAGACTTATGGTGTCAGTGATACCAGTGAAAACAAAACCACATTTTCTGACACTATAAAGACCAAAGCAAAACAGTCAGAAAACTGGAGCTTCCCAGACCACGAGGAGAAAATGAAAAGTTCTCAGTTTTTAAATACTGGGCTTTTGTGATACAAGCTGGTTCTGCTGTAAACAATGCATTTGTACACCTGTCAGTCTTAAACTAAATTATACGCAACATTATATTTTGTTGCTGGGTGATTTTCTAAACCTTCTTTTAGAATAAGTGTTTCTTTAAAAGATAGACTGATGCCCAGTCTTTTGCTAGTCCTACTTTTACTGAAATCTAGGATAAGTATTACAGGCAATTTATGAGGAAGGAACACAAAAAATATTGCGTTCACTTATATAAGTCTCCTTGTCACATAGATACAGCATTTTTGGGGGCATTTACAAACAGTTTACTCCCAGATATTTCCAATGCCACAGGGAAGCAGATTATTTTTTAGTAATACCTTTCCCAAATATCAGTCCCAGTATTAGAAAGGAGTATTGAGATTAGCCAGTAGGATTCTTTTAACAAAGTAGAACTGCCATTAGGCAGTAGGCATATGTCCAGCTCACCAGCACTTTGATTCACAGCTCCCTCAAGCCTTCCAGCCAATTAAGGAAGATGTAAAAGGCTAATCAACCCTAATTTGTGATTTTTTTTTAGTGTCAGGAAAAAAATATTATTTCCTTTCTTTCTTTCTCTTGTTCAGCAGCAGAATATGAGCTTTCCAGAAGAATAAAATACATGAGATGCTAACATACTGGCCCTGTATGACATTTCCAAGAAAACACAGTCTGTGGGTTGAGCTAGAATGATCCTGGCAGCTAGTGCATACAATTCAGCAGCAGTCACCATCCAAGAATAGGCAGGGCTGCTGTGTCCTGGGGTCTTGGATTTGGCATGCTGCCACACTCACTCCTTTCCAAACAGATAAAAGCATACACTGAATCTTCTTCCATCCTCTCTATCTATATCCGGTACCCCCCACATATTTTTCTTAATTATTTATATAAAAATACCAGTATTTGACATATACATACACACTCACACCATTTTATGGGGGCATTCCTAAGCATGTAGTTGAAAGTTATCTAAAACTTGCCAACAGACCCTATTTTCAACCTCCATTTCAGCTATGGCATAGCCAAACTGCATGTTTTACTAATCTGTCTTATTTTACACCTTGCAAACAGGTTTGGCAATGCCTTTTGAATGGTTTCCTGAACACTATTTCGTCTGTTGTAACCTTCACCTGTACCCGCTGCTTAGGTTTACGACCAGGCTTTGGACACCTCCTTGGTTTTTTGACAAGTTGCAGTAATAGCAAAAATTTTCAAGCCTCTGGCTTGGAAATGAAATGTCAGTCCACAAAGTTGCTGGTAGGGAGCGCTGGTGACAGAAAACCTCAGGGTGTGAGTGAAAGCAGCCTTGTACTTTGACAACTGCAGATTTCAGCCTATTAATTACACTGACCTTAACATCAAAGCACTTTTGGGTAAGAGAGTTAACAGCAGTAACACTGTAAACTTACTGCTTTTGGTGTTGTTGTAACAGTTTATATAAAGGATCAATTTAAAACAAAGAAAAAAAAAAAAGAAAGTTACACTAATTTCTTCATCCACTCGCAGTAGCTTGCATTCCTTCCGCCTGCCCTGATCACAACCACCACTTTCCCACGAAGACAGCAGGTACATGACAGACTTTGTTAAAAACAGAACATATTTATGAGTTGATTTGAGCCTTTGCATGAGTTATAAATACCAGCCTACTTCTTGAAGGGTTCTGTGTGCTTTAGCTGCATCCACTAGAACTGGTGGTGCTTCAAACGCCTGCACTGACTGCTTACTGCAGGACTTGAATTGTGTAAAGCTGTGTGGTAGGAGAGGGACTCGGGAGAGACACAGATCACAATTTAGTAGAACACTTTTTATTAACATTGTGATTTAACCCCAGCCAACAACCCATACAGCTGCTCGCTCACTCCCCTAGCAGGAGGATCAGGTAGAGAATTGGAAGGAAAAAGCTGGAAAACTCATGGGTTCAGATGAAGAGAGTTTAATAGGGAATGCAAAAGTCATGCACACAAGCAAAGCAAAGCAAAGAAAAGCAAAGCAAGAAATTAATTCAGTGCTTCCCATGGGTAGACAGGAGTTCAGCCATCCCTGGGAGAACAGGGCCCTTTCATGTATAACAGTGGCTTGGGAGGACAAACACCTTCACTCCAAACACCCTTCCTCCCTCTTCCCCCACTTTATACACTGAGCATGATGTCACGTGGTCTGGAATATCCCGTTGGTCAATTTGTGGCACCTGTCCTGGCTTTGTCTCCTCCCATACAACCCCAGTCCCCTCCCCAGAGTGGCACTATGAAAAGCAGAAAAGACCTCGGCCCTGTGTAAGCCCTGTTCTGCAATAACAAAAACATCTCTGTATTATGAACCCTCTGTTCAGTACAAATCCAAAACACAGCCCCAGCCCCACACTGTAAAGAAAATTAACTCTATCCCAGACAAAACCAGCACAATTAATTATTTCCTTATTAAGAATTTATTATTAACAGCAGATAAGTATTGTCATGATTCACTCAATTATTTCCGCACACAAACTTATATGTATGCAGCTGCAGTAACAGCTGGAAGGCCAGCTCTTTACCAAGAAGGGAAGTCATACTGATTTGCCAATGTGTGGTGGATTGAACTCCTCCTCAGCTGGACAAAGGAGAGAAAATGTGATAAAAAGCTTGTGGGTCAAGGTATGGACAGGGGAAAGACCACTCACTCATTACTATCATGGGAAAAGTATATTATAAACATATATTTAATATACTACCAACCAAATCAGAGTATAATAATGAGAAATAAAAACTAATTCTTAAAACCATCTTGCCCCCAGCCCTGCCTTCATCCCAGACACAACTTCACTCCTGATGGTTTTTTACCTCCTCTCCGCAGCTGCACAGGTGGATAGGAAATAAGGATTACAGTCAGTTCATCACAAGTTGTCTCTGCCACTTCTTCTTCCTCACATTGCTTCCTGGCGCCAGTGAGTGGACCCTCCCATGGGAAATGATTCTCCATGAACCTCTCCAGTGTGAGTCCTCCCCACAGGCTGGAGTTCTTCATTAACTGCTCCAGTGTGAGTCCTTCCCACAGGGTGCAGTACTTTGGGAACCAGATGCTACAGCCTGGGGCCCCCACAGGGTCACAAGTGCTGTCAGAAAACCTTCTTTACTGTGGGCTTCACCCTGCATGGGTCCACAGGTCCTGCCAGAAGCCTGCTCTAACATGGGTTTCCCACAGGGTCACAGCTTCCTTCAGGCATCCCCTTGCTCTGGCATGGCGTTCTACACAGGCTGCAGGTGAATCTCTGTGTCCCCATGGGCCTCCATGGGCTGCAGGGGCACAGCTGCTTCACCACAGTCCTCACCATGGGCTGCAGGGAAATCTCTGCTCTGGTGCCTGAAGCACCTTCTGGCCCTCCTTCACCAACCTTGGTGTCTGCATAGCTCTTTCTCTCACATTTTTTCTAATTACTCTCTCCTGGCTGCTTTTCTGTGCAGCTTTTTCTCCCCTCCTATATACATTGTCCCAGAGACAGTACTGCCATCACTGACAGGCTGAGCCTTGGCTCAGAGGCAGGTCTGTTTTGGAGCCAGCAGCCTTGGCTCTGTTGGACACGGCAAAAGCATCTGGCAACTTCTCAGAGGGAGAAACCCTGTATTGTTACGAAAAGCTTGCCACCCAAACCCAAAACACTATTCCTCGGTAGTGGTAATACAGTCACTCAAAGTTTCGTTGTTTCAGATGTATATATAAAACCCTGTAGGATTGCATGTGGCCTGAGTCATACAATCTGTTATTGGTGCTAGCGTGTGTGAGTGGCCTTGGATGGACACTTACTGTCCTGAGCTTAACAGTTCTTGCAGATTCAGCAGAACCACTACACTCACTCCAAAACTTTTCTGTTCTGGTGATGCATTCAAGCAACAGCTCCCAGAAAATGCTTTCACTCTAATTGTCCTGGTATTCTCTGATAAGTACTTCTGCATCCATACCTGTAGATTGCTTGTGGGTCTCATTCACAACTGCTCATACAGAAACAGGCCTTTGTGGCATGTCTCAGTTAACCCACTTTTGAGAACACACTGTGCAATACTTCCACTTAGTGTACATTACTAAAAAGCTTTCACAGGTTTTTCCAAAGCTTCCTGGCATATTCAGCTTCAGAGACTTAAAACTCCTAAAAACCAAGGATAACCACCAATAAGAAGCAAGAAGATCTGCAATATTAGGCTACTTTTATGTCTTCCTCAACAGTCCTCAGTGCCCAGTTCTCTATATAACATCCACATGTTATTCCAGGCAAAGTTTTGGTAATGATGAATCCCAGTTAGTTTGTTCTCAGAAGCAGTGATGTGTATAATTTCAAGTCCAACCTAATCTTACTATTATAAAAGACTAGATACTACCTTCTTTATTAAATATGCAAGGTATTGGGAACACATTTCAGACCAGAAAATAACTGCACTGTGATAAAAGCACTGTATGCTGAAACTTGAACTGAAGGTCTCTATATTGGTCACTTTATGGTCTGATAGAGATTGTAATTTTGAAAGATGATGATGCTTTTTACATTCTGAAATTCTACCTTGTGTGTGATGCAGTTTAATTCCTGACACTAGATTCTTCATTCTCCATTCAGTATTCTCACATTGCACTATATCTCTTCACAAAAACTGTCAAACAGCACAGCTGGAGTTAATAAACTGAGGAAGGATGCCCATTACCAGTTACAGACATCCCAGTTGTTTGATGCTTTCAGTATTTCATTATCTCTGCATCAGCACTGGTACTCCTGCAACTGAAAAGCCATCAAAATAACACAGCTTGAAATGATAAATGAAAGCAACAGAACAACTGCAGCACAGAGCATGCACTTCTGTGGGCTTTTCTAGGTGAACAGATATTTGTATCTGTGCTGTGGCAGTCTTCTACTGCACAGCAAAGGTTTACCCAGATGTACTCTTTGGCTTAAAGCCACTGGACTCATTTCACATAGCCAATTTTCTGTAACTGCTAGCATACCTAAGAAATTACATTTGGTTGTTCTTCCTGAGAAATAGACTTTAGAAAGGTAGAAGATTTTATTTTTTCTCTTTCATTAAGAAGGGAGAGGAAAATACAGTGAGATCCAGGAAAAGTCCATATTGACCACAAATAATTTTACTGCAAAATTATTGTCAATTAATTGGAATAAGCCAAATTAATTGGTACATTCATTGCTGAACTGAGGTTAGATATGTGACTCAAGAAGATACTAAATTCTCAATGAAGAGTTAACATAATGGATCAGAATTCTCTGACCCAGTTTAACAATTAGCTGGAGGTGGCATGATGTGAAATTTAAATATACACTCCAGAGCAGGGAGTCCTTTCATCCTTTTCACAAAATTTCACATGAATTCTTTCATCCTTAATAAACATGGCTAAATTTAAAACAGGAATGTATATTTCATTTTATTGTTATAAGCATTATCTGCTTAGTGCCAGCAGCATATTTCCAGAAACTAAAAGAGTATTTCTCTCACCATTTGTCAGATCTGCAATGCATTCATATATCTACTGTATATAATTAAACATGTAAAGCAGAAGACTGAAACTGGTAATTAGTCCTCAAGATTTTGCAGTGGTGTCTGGGAATTAAGCCACACATTTCCCATTCTATTCCAGAGAAATCATTCAACTAAAATTCTTTCACTGCTTAGGAAAACAGGAACCAGCTTCTAAAGCATTCTTGCTCATGGGAGTGTAATTTACACTTTCTGATTTCAAATGATCAATATCTTTCCATTATATAGCTTTGTGTTTCAATCTGTATGTTTTTCTATAGAAAACAGAAATTAGGTATTGTAATTTCAGGTGTCCAGCCTTGAAGAGATGATTCATCACAGTCCTTTACTGATAAACAGAAAAAACAAAAATATCAAAATTCACTTTAAAATAAATGCAAAGTGAAAAACAGGGAGAGAGACAAATACCCCAGAACAAAGAGCCTACTGTTCTGATGTAAAGACTCCCTGTCCTCTTATTAATATAGGCAAATGATGTCTTTTTGGGTATTTTGTTATATATCAAGTGCAGGTAGTAAAGTGGTTTTTCACTGTTATGGTTCAGCATCAGCCAGCAGCTAAGCCCTTGACAGCTGCTCTCTCACTCTCCTGGGGGGAAGGGGGAGAGCATCAGAAAAGTACAAGTGAGGAAAAGCATGGGCTGAGATAAAGGCAGTTTAATAGGAAAAGCAAGAGCAAAGTAGAACAAGGAATTCATTCACCACTTCCCATGGGCAGGGAGGTGTTCAGTCACGTCTGGTAAAGCAGGGCTCCGTCATGCTTAACAGTGACTTGGGAAGACAAACACCATCACTCCAAACATCTCCACTTCCTTCTTCTTTCCCCACCTGTATATGCTGAGCATGATGCCACAGGGTATGGAATATCCCTTGGGTCACTTGGGGTCAGCTGTGCTGGCTGTGTCCCCCTCACAACTTCTTGTGCCCTCCCAGCCTCCTCACTGGTGGGGTGGGGTGAGAAGAAAAGGCCTTGATTCTGTGTCAGCACTGCTTAGCTCCTGTTATCAAAACAGCACAAATCCAAAGCATAGCCCCATACCAGCTAATATGAAGAAAATGAACTATGCATTAGTCAAATTCTGCTCATCTAGTTTTAGACTCTTCTTAATACAAAGATAGGGGATTTCAGGAATTCTTAGAGCTTCATGAAGATTCAGCTTGCTTTGACATTCGTTGAGCAGTGTCATCTATTTCCACTGCAGAGAATGAAATGATAGTTTAAAAGTATGGGGGAAAAAAAAGAATATTTCTTCTCACAATTTTTCATTTGGGCACATGCAGTGTACGTATTCAGGGTCTACCTAAAAAAAAACTCCTATAACTGTTTTTTTTTATTTTTCTTTCCCTAACAGATTCTTTGGCCATATATATGTAATATATCTGGCATATAATAACTCAGGAAGTTGCCGAGCCTAAGTATACAGATCTGATCATGTTTCTACCTGAATTTAGCTGCTTTTCAAAATTTTATTTTATTTTAAATACTGGAGAAGAAATAGATATTGTCTGGTTTGGCACTGAAATACTGTTCCAAACTTGGGAAAACTTGGGAAAAGTACTTGGGATTAATGCAAGTAAGATCTAACTCTTTGTCTTCCTGGTCAAATATGTGTGAACAAATTAGTTATATAGTTCCAGACACTTTAATTCGTATTTTATTTCTCTGCTCAGATATTGACTATATATTTTAAAATCTTGGTTTTAGTAAAGGTTTGATTGACATTTCAGTGCTACCAGTTAAATGTTTCTCATGAAGAAAAGGAAGGAAGGAAGGAAGGAAGGAAGGAAGGAAGGAAAAGAAAAAGAAAGAAGGAAGGA
>WEIT01035940.1:0-14547 GCA_013389985.1 Dryoscopus gambensis | reverse complement strand
CCCAACTCAGTATTTCAAATGTGACTCATATCCAGTTTGAAGAGTCATATTGTGTTACAGTACTATATGTAACACAATATGATGAGCGTGATAGGTATGAAGCATCAAAGAAATAGTGTATCTGCTCAAAGTTGATCCAGTTTTCATTTGACAATAAATGCAATGAATTTTAACCTGTTACTATGAGACATATTGATACTTTCATACTTATTAATGCTCTGAAAAATGAATTACATTGTTATGTGCATATGAGTACAATTATAATGTGATTCAGTTCCAGTGGGAATGATGAAATTTCCTAAAAATAATCATGTAATTTCCTTTTTGTCCTGTGCTGTCCCCTCCCTGTCAGTGTGCCATTATGTTACAAGAACTTCAGGTGCTTCAGTTCAATATAAGCAGAAACAAATTAATGAAACTCCACCACAGTGTGGGATTTGAACCTATTTATTATGGGTCCACTGAATTATTAAGTAACTCATCTGTCTACTGTCTGGGAAAGAACCTTTTGATTAAAATATGTATTTAAAAGTGGTTTTAGTAAACTTTAATTCATAAATACTTACAAATCACATTGGTGACTTAAAATTATAAATCTGTGTTATGTTCATATATATATGTTAGGTCTGTGTCACCAAAATTTTTAATAATGTTTAATTTACAGACATTTATTTATATGATAAGGATTTGAGTGTATGTGACACAAAATGTATAGGTTTGTATGTGGTTTTATAGGCACATGTAACACACACACACACACACACACACACACACACACATATATATATACAGAAAAGAGAGGGAGCAAGGTGAAATGATTATTAATATGGCCATGATTTTATTAACATAATCTGTATGGGTACTGCTAAATCAGATGGTATCTAACCCTTCAGCAAACTGCTAAGTAGAAACAAAAGGTCCTGTTTTCCGTGACTGTGGGCATGAATACTGCTGTATGGCTGAGAAGAAAATAATTAACTCCTGCATCTGTTTCTGAGTAGTCATTGAGCAACAGCAGTGAAAATGAACAATAAAGAATCTGTGTTGATGATAATATCTCCCCTAGGTAGTCCTGGCTACACCTAACTAGCTGAGGACATAAAAATTAATAGAAGCCTAACTCTGTTATACATAGATGTGGTTCTTCAGAAATGTAGATTTTAAACACCTATACACAAGTGATGATAAGGCTACTAAAAGAAAAAAAAAATCTCTTGAAACTAACACTCACATCAATTCATGTTCAGATGCTACCCTGCCTTGCCCACTGATGTCCTGTTTAAGCAATTTTGTACTCTTTTAAGTTTTATAGACATCTTTATTTAGTAGACCATTAAGTTTCAATGCAGTCTGGGAAATTTCTGATAGTATTAAATAAAGACAAAGTTCCTTAGAACACTTTAGTTGTTTCATCAGTAAATATTGCCAAAACCACTTTGGGCTTTGGTAATTTCTCTATTGAGTTGGCTAGGATGGTCTGGTAAATTTACTCCTTTGAATTTGCAGAATGACAAAGACTCACATTTTATTCTTCCTATCCAAGAGTGACATTAGCCAATTATCTTGCAGCTTTTCTCCCTCTTTCTTATTTTGTTTTTTGATTTGGTTTGGGTTGCATTTTAGTAGTAAAACAAGAATGCAGCAACATCTAAGTTTGTAGTGTCTTCAGTATTCAAAGTAATTCTGGTGTTGTGGCTAAAGGAGTATAAAAAGTAAAGCCATTTCACTCTAGCAAGGGGGATGGGATTTCCAGATAATTTACTTCCTTATAGAACAGAAATGATACTAAGGACCAAAGACAGAATCTGCACAACTCTGTTGGTGATATATTTTTTACAGAGTAAATTTAACTGACCTCTGTCAATACATTTTACTGTCACAGTTTTGTAAGACATATTTAGCCCTCAGAATGGCATATATGCCTTTTCTCTCTCACTCTCCCTGTTTTATTCGCTTGTACAGCTTGAGCATTCTTCTCTGAGACTGAGCTGAAAGCAGGGACCCAAACCCATGTGGCCCAAGATCTACTGAACCAGGTTATCCTACTATGTTAGAGAAACACCCAGCAAGGAAACTTAATCTACTGCTAACTGGAGTAATTCATCCTTGGAGTCAACTGAGTCATTGTGAGGAACATATTTAATGATTGCTCTCTGCCCTGCAGCAGTTACATTTTTATTTCTGGGTACAATTCACTATGTTGTTTATTCTGCATACAGCCTCAAGCCATCTAAGGCTCTCAGATCAGGAACAGAGCTAGTATTGAACTCTCTAGGACAGAAAACCTTTTTCAATACAAGACTATGGTTACTATTTGACCTATTTCACTTTGTTTTGAGAGGTTGTATGAAATATGCTCATTAGAGGAACCTGAATTTGGCTTTTTTTGATAGCTCCACAGTCAGCTTAAATCAAGCTAAACCAGGCAGCTATTAGAAAGGGTAATTCTGTCCATAATTACCTTCACCTTCTCACCAGGGCTTCCTTGCTATTCTCTTGCATTAACTTTACTTATTTTGATCTATGGTATGAATCATATATATATAAACCCCAAACAACTGCTGGGCTATATAACTACTCTAGCTGTCTGTCATGATTTAATACCAAGCAGCAACCAAGCCCCATGCAGTTGCTTCCTCAGTCCCCCACCAGCAGGATCAAGGAGGAAATCAGAAGGGAAAAAGCCAGAAAACTCGTGGGTTGAGATAAAGACAGTTTAATAGGGAAAGTAAAACCAGTGCACGCAAAGTCAAACAAGAAATTCATTCACCACTTCTATGGGCAGGCAGGTGTTCAGCCACACTGGGGAGACCAGGGCCCCATGACACATGACAGTGACTTGGGAAGTCAAACACCATCACTTCCAAATGCCCCATGCTTCCTCCTTCTTCCCCCACTTTATATACTGACCATGATGTTGCATGGTCTGGAATATGCCTTTGGTCAATTTGGGTCACCTGTCCTGGCTTTGTCTCCTCCCAGTCTCCCAGGTACCCCCAACTTCCTTGCCGGCGTGGCAGCACAGAAAGCAGAAAAGGCCTTTGCTCTGTGTAAGCCCTGCTCAGCAATAACAAAAACATCTCTACATTATCAACCCTGTGTTCAGCATAAATCCCAGCCACATCCCAGCCACTGTGAAGAAAATGAGCTCAAGCCCAGACAAAACAAGCACACTGTCAAAAAATGGAAACGGAACATGCAAATAGGTATGAGAAGAAAAATTGACCTAAGTGCTCATTTTACACTAAGCATAATCCAGTTCAAAAGTGGGCTGCTGTGATCTCCTACCCATAGTTTTTGCCAGTGCCTGGTTAGTATCAGATATAGCATGTAAGAAACTGCAGAACAAGCTAGATCAGAAAGTTCAGTAAAACAAACAGAACAAAGATTTAAGAAGGGCAGGATCATATGAAGAAGGACAACAGAAGGAGAGCAAAACCACCTATGTTAGGTCCTCAATTGTATTAAACATTACACAAAACCTCCCGCTTTGATCAGTCTAACCTGATTGTGAAGCCTCAAGGCTAAAAGTTTGATTATGTTTTGATTCAAAGCTGCTTTGAATTAAAATCAACTATGAAGACAGCAGTTCTAATGGATTTAATTTATTTCCTATTAACACAGTTTGCAGTGAGCACCAACAGAAGGTGTCATTCAAGTCATCAGTGTTACATACAGTCTCAGGTGAAAGCAAGTAACATATACATTAGAGAAATATGATGTAGATAGAGGTGGAATAAAAGCCTTCTGACCCTTGTTTCCAAAGTCTTGATTTGGTCTCTGTTGCTCAATATAGCCTTAAATACTGGGGTATGAGATTTTTCCTAGCATTTTTATGGACACTGAGATGCGATGACAATGGGTTTTGAAGTTCATTTCCTGCCTTCTAGGAAATTTCTCCTATTTCTGAAGCCTAGAGTATGGAAAATAAATGTCCCTGACCTCTTGGTTTTTGCTATTTGGGCATTTTTTTTATGCTTTTATAATATAAACACTTGCACTGGTAATTGTAGAAAATTTTTTTCCCATTCTACTAGTAATTGAGATTTCTCCTGTATTCCCTTTTCATCATTCATCAGCGATGAAATATTTTTCTTGAAATTGAATGAACAGTGTTACCCAGAGTATTCAGGACCAAAATGTAGCACTGACTTTCTTGAAGGCATTACTTTATTTCCTTATTTACTGACCCTTATGAATCATCAAGATTTAAAGTATTTTTAAAGATAAATGCAGATTCAGTGAAGTTTGTTTTTTTGAAGTATCTACAGGAAAAACTCATCCAGTTCCAATAAGGCCCTCTAAATAGACTCATACTTTACAAGCACAAGTTCAGATTTGGGATTGCACTTTAGATTTGGATTTTGGTTGGCAAGCGAACAATTCACAATATCTGGTAAAGTTCTGTGGCAGTGATGGCCAGTACTGAGAGTTTAACTCTGAAGTTAATGCCCTTTTTTATAATACAAATCATATTCAATATAGCCCAGGCTTCAAACAGGATATTCAATGTAGTAGAAAAAGTGTTTCAAATTACATAGTACATACACCATGTAATACATGGAAATTATATGCATTCTTCCAGTGCTGGATGTAAAAATCAATCCTTTTGTCAAGTGCTTCTATTGTAGACTGCCATGTTGGAGACCCACATTCAAACAAAGGACTTGGAGGGTTGGGCACTTAGCTTCCAGGGAGAGGAGCTTTCTGTCATTCAATAACTCTCCTCAGTCGCAGGCGACAAACGAGCTACTGTAGATAAGACACTTCAGACAAGCTTCTGAAAACCCTTTTGATAAAGTCGCACATCTGAGGTTAATGACAATAGCTAAGGTGTGGGAGTCATGTAATAAGCGTAAATCTGACTTGGAAAATTAAAAACAAAGAGCATGAAACAAAGAAAAAGTAGCACTAGTTTGAAGAGAATGGCATTATAGTCAGAAGGAGTAAATAATGAGGAACAATGCAGTACGATACATGAGAACTTAGATGATTTAAATACTAAAAGATGAAAGCTAGTTCAAAGCAGCTAAATAGAGAGCAGTGACAGGTTCCTAGGGAAAAAAAGGATATCAAACAATTGGGTGTGTCATTAAATATAAGAAATCAAAAGGTAAAAAGAGTCTAAAAGATAATTCTGTGTGCAGCATTAAATATGAATGATAAGTAATAAGATGAGAAAAGAAAAATCTATGTCTAACATTAAAAACAAAGGAACATTACCAACTATGCCTAAGTAGGGCAAAAAGGAGTCAGGTACAATTTATTAATGTAAACGAAATCTAGAAGAAACAGACGAACTAAGAAGTGAACAAAGGAAAAGGAATCCACTTTCAGTTAAAAAATCTAGAAGGTTATTCAGTCCTAGGAAATAGGAGTGTCAAATACTTCTTGCTGTACAGTTAAAAGCTCTTCTAGGCTGTAGCTTTTGCTCACTGTGTCAATAGCTCAGCTAAACTATCACTACTATGAGCTCAAAAGTCATGCCTAGAGCTTGCCTAGCCCATGTACTTGTTTACAGGAGATATTTGAGGCGCAGATGATGATTCTGTAAGAAAAGTCAAAGCAATAGAGACTGGATTTGCAAAAATACATAAGGCACCAAAAGTTACATATTAGAAGCAGTCCAAAATCTCAAAATGAGATCTCACAAATACTTGTGAAACTCTGGACCCTAACTGATGCTGGCAGAAATCTTAGTACTATGAAGTCTTATGGATGAAGTCCGTTAATAGTAAATCCCATCAGTGTTAAATCCTGCTGCTCCTGTTATTCCTAATTATGACATAACAACATTAAGAAACTGACATTTCATTTTTTTCTTTGTCAACATGGATAGTCTACTTTTCTTCATTAAAAGAATGACCCTGTCATAACTGGACATTTTTCTATGGGCTAAGTTTTGGAGCCCATGAGAGTTTGTCCATAATAAATATTTCCTAGTATATAACTTATTACCATAACAATTCACTCAGGACTTAATTTTTGTCATGAATGGTGGGTAATTAAGAAAAACAAGGTTGTTGCTGATTTTTTTAAATTTAAAAAATTGGATTTTTTCTCTTTTTTCTCACTTTTTCTAAATTCAAAAATTTAAGCATTCAAAGGTGGAGAAATTCTAGCTGGTATAAGTGAACTACTGACTGTAGTAACAGTAACTACATGAAATACTACTAAAATGACAGTGTAGTTCAGAAACTGATTTTTTCCATTTTGTGGAGGCAGGAGGATTCACTGCAGATTTGGTGGGTCTAGAAACATCACTTCTTGTTTGTTTTTGGAGGTTTTTTAATCTGAAAATCCTGTAAATCAATTAAAAAAAAAAACCTGCCATACAAAAATGTTTAATAACCTCGCCAAAGGTCAGTTCCAAAGCTTTCAAATTAGAGAAAGTCTTGTGTGAGGATGAGAGAAACAGGCAAAATATCTTGCAGAAACACAAGACTAAGAATATCAAGCTGTTAAAGTGTCTAGGAGTACTGTTCTTGATCACACCTCCATCTTCCAAAGTAGATGAAGGAGAATGGTAGTTGGTCACTAATTCCATCTTGGATTATCTTAGGGCAACCAATTTACTACAGCTCCTTGACAATGGAGGTGTAGCTTAGTGTGGAAAGGAAAGAGAAGCTCTAAGATACATCACAAAGTCTGATTTTCTAGGACAATAGAGAGAGACGTAGATATCTTACATCTGTACATTTTATGCAGTTTTAGTTCTTTTCCAGATCTGTAATCTGTTGTGCGTTCATTAGAAGGGGTCCAGTAAATATACTGTATAACAAGCAACAGGACAATGGACAATTTAGACTTGAAAATGAGGGCTTTGTGGGATGAATACAAAAGAGGTGGTGTCATACCAGACTGAAAGAAGAAATAACACTTTTTTTGATCAGATATGTAGCATAGTCAGACTTTTATCTCTGGGCTATCTGTACCTATGTATGTGTAGCACAGACCAGAATGCTTCAAAGTCAGAACATCTTTAGTTATCACCAGAACAGATGCTGGAACCTATGCCTTTATCTGTGTTAGTAAACTGAGCTGTGCAATGCTGTCTATTTGTTAGCGTGGTGCCTGGCACAAATTTCTGTCTTAGCCAATTAACATATTCTGTTGAATTCTTAACGCTTCATTTATATTAGCAAAGCATGGTCACAAACCTGTAGTTGCTGTTGTGTCATTACAACCAGAATTGACCTTACTATTTGCCATGAGACTAACTATGGTTATTGTAACTTGCCCATACAGGCCTCACAGAATGAATTTCTTCACCTGGTCATCTAAGTGGTACAAAATGTCACACCAAATGATGTCATGCATCCCTGGATCCTTCTATTCTTTTTAGTCATAGCAAAGACATAACTGACTTGCAGCATTCATCTGTAATAATTTAGTTTAGCAAAAATCTCTTTAATGTCCTGTTTCTTTTGGTACTCATGTTTCAAAAGCATAAAGATGTTGAAGACCTGTTGCAGTGCATGTGGCAGTAGCTGCAATGCCCACAACCAACAAATTCCTGGTGGACAAGCACCCAGGGCACTGGAGTCTAACTTATGGTCACAGCAAGTTCCCATGTTCCCCCAGGAACTGCATTTTGCATATTGTTCTGTCATAGGTTTAAGATTTCCCCATCCAGTTTTATGCATGTTCTTGTATTTCTGCATATCCCTTATGGAATATGTATGATCTCTGGAAAGTTCTGTTGTATTCGGTACCCCATTTGTTAATTTAAATAGAACTCTCCCCTGCTTTTGTCCCATTGGATGTTTTCCCCTGTCATCCCACAATGTACAGGTTGTAACCCTTTGCTCCACCCCTTTTTACTCCCATACAAGAATAGCTGTACGGCTTCATTCTTTGCTCTTTTACTTATATGGTTCGCTTGTGATAAAGGACTGGAACCACGTAGAGAGCCCCTCTCTCATCCTTTACCTTTGTCAGTGCTCCTTTCACACTGGTTTGCCGCCTGCTTCTGGTGAGGAGCTGGCACTGCTGCTGCACTGCAGCTGAGCCCCGTCTGCTGTACTGCAGCCAGGTCCTGTCCCCCGGGACACCTCCAGCAGTTAGGTGCTGTGCAGACCCCAGGCAGCCTACGATCAGCATCAAAGACCAATACCTGTATGTGTTTTCTCTCACACTTTATGAGAAAACCTTTGCTTTTGGAAATGTGAGCTTCCCATATGTAGCGGTTGTAATTCCACATCTCTATAGGTTCCCTAAATTCTACTTAGAATCTCCTAAAAAGACTACTACTACTTTAGGGTTTCAGTACATTTCAACTCATCTTCATATTTACATGATAACAATTTTATCATTTCAGTTGTTACCAGTCTTTGTCCTATCTCTCAGCAAAAATGTACTGTTTACCCTCCAACTCCTTCTAATTTTTCTTAGTTTTTCTGAAATTATGGAATTGTTCTACATCATAAAAAATTCTGTGCTGCTTTTATTTCTGAACATACATATTGTCTAGTTTTCTAACAATAGCTCTTGTATTTTGAGAGATGATACTTTTTTTTTCCTTAATAGGTAAACAGAGCTGATAATGATACAGTCTTATCCTGTATCTGTTCTAAAGTTAAATCAGTCATTATATTCCCTCTGCATGAACATCAAACCTCTCTCACTTCAAAGGAGGTAATTTTTAATCTGCTAAATCTACAGATTCTGATGCAATCATCCATATGTGATTTAACATTTTAGGAAAATCTGAAGAGCTCTAGAACTAGCATTTTCACAGAGAAGCATATGTAATTCCTTGTTCATAGAATAATTTTGTGTCCTACTGTTTCCGTTTCGTATCTAAGTTCAGTTTATTAATTTGACAGATATTTTTATACAACATGTATAACCTCTTCAGTATGATGCATGACAACATTTTGAGAGATCAGGAGGGAATGAAAATGAGCAAAAAGATATCCCAAGATCTTTTAATGAATAAGAATTATGTGGAATTGCCAAGATTTCACACGTTTTCCCAAATATGGGGAATGGGAGGCTGGAGAGCAGCACAGTGGAAAGGGACTTGAGGGTCCTGGCCAGTGGAAAGTTGGATGTGAGTGAGCAGTGCCCTGGCAGCCAGGAGGGCCAACCCTGTCCTGGGAGCATCAGGCACAGCATCGCCAGGCAAGGGAGGGGATTGTCTGCTCTGCTCTGTGCTGGTACAGCCTCACTTTGAATATTGTGTGCAATTTTGGGCACTATAAGAAAGACATTAAACTATTAGAAAGCGTCCAAAGGAGGGCAGCAAAGATGGTGGAAGAGCCTTGAGGGGAAATCACATGAGGAGCAGCTGAGGTCACTTGGTCTGTTCATCCTGGAGAAGACAAGACTAAGAAGAGACCTCATTGCAGTTACAAGTTCCTTGTGGGGGAAAGAGGAGGGGCAGACACTGATCCATCTCTTCTCTGTGGTGATCTGTGACAGGACCTGAGGGAATGGCCTGAAGTGGTGTCAGGGGAGGGTTAGATTGAATATTAGGAAAAGGTTCTTCACCCAGAGGGTGGCTGGGCACTGGAACAGGCTCCCCAGGGAAGTGGTCACAGCACCAACCCTGACAGAGTTCAAAAAGCATTTGGACAATGCTGTAAGGCAATGGTGTGACTCTTGGGGTGTCCTGCACAGGATCAGGAGTTAGACTCAGTGATACTGATGGGTCTCTTCCAACTCAGCATATTCTGTGAGTCTATGCTAAACAGTTTGCATACTTGAAGAAGTGTATATCTTACATTTTAAATTAATTCTGCTTATGATGTATGTTTTTAGAGATATTTTTTTTTGTTCCTCTCTGCCTTTCCTCCTCAACTAAAATACAGAAAGATCTTCACCACAAAATCACAAAATCACAGAATGTCTGAAGTGGGAAGACACGTCTGGAAATCACCTAGTCCTTGCTCCCAGATTAAGGCAGACCCTCTCACAGTAAATATGTTTTTTCTGATGTTTAAGTTTAATTGCCTGTATCTTAGTTTGTGGTCATTACCTCTAGTCCTTTCCTTGGCTGCTACTGAGAAAAGTCTAGCTTATATTTACACCATCCAAACAGGAATATATACGCACATTGATATTGCCCCCCTGGGGCATTCTCCTCTGGCAGAACAGTCAGGCTGATCTCTCTCAGCCTCTCCTCATATAACAGACACTCCCATTCCTTGATTGTATTTGTGACCCTTTGCTGGACTAGATGCAGAATGCCCATTTCTCTCTTACAAACAAGACAGCACTTCAAATGTGTCTCAGCAGGGCTTATTAGAGGAGAAGGGTGACATCCCTTGAGCAGCTGGTAGCCCTCCTACCTATGTGGCCCAGGACACTGTTGGCCTTCAGTTCTGCAAGGACAGTAAGGTTAAGATATCCAAAGAGATCTCTTGTCTGAATAACCTGTCTTACAGACAGGAGAGTGAGGCTGATATCTTTTAAATATTTTTAGCTATATATTACTAACTGATTTCAATGACAATTTGGCACTTAGATATTTCATAGAATGTGAACCAGCAGAAGTTTGTTTATTATCAGGCAGAAAGTTACAGAAAAGAAGAAAATAGGGTCAGATCTCCAAAAATTCCTAGACTTGTGTTCCTACTTTACTAGATATATGTGACATTAATATAAAAGATTTCAAGCTACTGACATTATAATAGACATCTAAAGCTGATATTAATTCAGATGTACTTTTAATCTTGGCAAATCTGAAAGTAGAGGCATGATCAATTCTGAATGAAATAAAATACCAAGAAAAACAACACCACTGTTTTTCAAGCAAACCGTTTACATTGAGAGCTTTGCAGCAGCAGGAGCTCTGACCGAGGAAACACAAAATACAAAAGCTGTCACCTCCTCAAATATTTTTCTTTCATCTTGATTTCACAGAAGAAACTACATATGATTAAGGTAATACCTTTTTTATTAACTTGTAAGAATAACATTTTCAGACACATTGCCTGTATGAAGATATCTGGACTAAAACTAAAAGACACAAACATATATTGCAGTGAGAAAAATAATTAGCAAATTTTTGTGCTGCTTAATCCACAGGAAGGGACAATAAAATGGCAGGAAAAAAAGGAGTAAATTAAAACCTGTATGTATTGGAAATCTCTTCTCTATATTAACCATAGTGTTAACATATTAGTGAATATTATGTTTACTTGTAGAAAAGATCATTGTTAGCATAATTCATAAACCTCAGAAGAGTGGTTAGGATGATATGGCTACCCGAAGGAAGCATTCCTACATTACTCAGAGCAAAATAAGTTGCTACAGACATATTCAGATGTTGTAGTGAGTTTTGAGGATTGATTTATTTTTTCTAAATCCTCACTGTCTATACAGGCAAGAAATATATATGTAGTATGTGTATGTAAAATAATATATGTTTAACAATAATTGCAGGATTGCAGGCAATTTATACCACCATAAGTTTTGTCCAAGGACTTGATCCACTGAAGATTTGATCTTCAACTCCCAGTAGAGAAGAAAGCATTTTTCCCAAAGGAGAACACTGTGCTGAGACAACAAGAAGATGCAAGGTCATGTACAGTTCTTATATTTGAAAGAACACAATTTCAGAAGTTACAAGCTGAAGGACTAAATAACTAATTCAAATATCATATTGTCATGACTGGCTTTAACTCAAGTAAGCAATTTCAAAATTCAGCAGCTTTTGTAAACCTACATCCTGTCCAGGGGTCCCAGGTGACTTGGGTGTGCTACTGGAAGTGCATAAGTATGAAATAAACATAATATCCTGCTCCTGTGATTATACATGCAATATAATAAAGGGAGAAGTGAAACAATAACTTAGAAGGAAATGTGGGAAGCAATATTAAGAAGATCAGATGAGTTTTGTAACCTGAACCACAGTAAAAGAAGGAAAGTAATGCAGGTCCCACTTATATTATTTGCTACCTCTTTCATCTTTCCCTCCCTCCTGGAGGAAGCACTATCCTCCTCACCTCTTCAGTCTCTGGAAATGGGTGGCAGTCCTGCAGTTCCATGGGAGATGGCAGGACACTGTTTTCAGCCCTCTCTGCTCCTTGCTCTTTTCTACTCCACTCCAAATTCAGTCAGCAAGAGTACGCCAGTTCTTCTGTAACTTTCTTTTAGGATCTGAGACCTAATTAAATGGAAGAAGAAGCACTAGGAATACTCAGGTGACAAGAAGATTTCCAATACCTGCAGTGGCAAAGCTCAGCTGGAACTACTCAGGTTCATTTTCAAGCTGAATGTATTAGTCTTGCATGTCAATGATGAGCAGCTGCCTCCCTCTGAGAGACCATATTTTAAGAGACTGCTAAAAATCTTAAAGCTGAATCCACTCCTAAGATATTAATTAGTTTGGTCCAAAATATTAGTCTGTCTTAATTAAGCCAATTCCATATGGACCATAACAGGTTTGCTAACTTTCAGCCTAAATGGAAGCATTTATATCTAGGAGCGTGATATTAATGAGACCCATTTAATGAAAATGGTGATTTTCTCAAAAGATAAAGAAAGGCAGCGAAAAAACCAATACCTAGAAACAGATTCCTGTATCTTTCTTTTTTGTTTTTAATTAGGTAGTTTTAGCTATGAAAGTGTTTTTTAAAAAATTTAACCAATATGAGCCACTAGCATTTATCTGTTGTGCTGTGATAGAAAACTGGGATTTTTTAATACCATGCTCATGCAATCTTTCTCTCAAAATTATCCCCTTATGAAGCAAAGGTGTAGATATGTAGGATGTTTTCTGATTGTCTGTATTTCCACAGTGGGAACTAGAGTTCCTGGTATATTACTACCACTAAAAAGTGATTGGCACTTCAACAAAAATCAGTACAAAATAGCTATTTTCTCTCCAGCAAAAGTGGGGCAGTGAAATGCCACAGAATTTGCAGGGTGCTGAGTCTCCATCTCTCTGTGCATTTTCTGATTAATAATAGAAAGTTCATGGATACCTTCACAGTACCCAACTAGGGGAGGACCATAGCCAAAATCCATTTCATTTGGGTGCAAATCTTCTGTATAGGATTTACAGTTCTTCTGACAGACTGAGGAGGCTGCATTAACTCACAGTCTGAACTGATTCTCTGTCTCTGCACATTTTATGTTACCTGAGAGAACGAAATTGCATTTATGACTTACCAAGTTCTTGTTTTCTTAAGCAAAACTGTTCATTTGAGGAAGAGGGAGAAGAATTTTTACTTTGAAAGGAATATCCTATGTTTGCTAAATCTTTGAAAATCACCTTCATTCAATTGAAAAATTAATCAAACAACCCTTAAGATGCTATTGAAATCTAATACATTGGTGCTATGCACTTCATTCTTTTGATAAGCTTATTGTTTTAATAAGGTACTTCCCCTTTTCTTTTTGTGTTTTGTTTAGTTACAAAATATACACACATTTATAGTGCCAACATGGATTCTAATTTAAGATGATCTTACAAGCAAAGATTTTAAGCAAACAAACAAAAAAGTCTTTTTAACCAAAACCTATGGACTTATGTGCAGAAATATATTCAAAATGAAACTGGGAAACCACTGAGAAGCAGGTTTAACATATCTTCTCTCTTCAGTCCTTGTAGATTTTAGGAAGGATATGCGTTACACTTTGGGACTGCCTGACCCAACCAATTTTCATCATTGTTCATCCATGAGGAAATGTTCTGATACATCGCATTAGCTGTTAAAATTGCTCACCTACATTGCAGACAAATCTGCACAACAGTATTGCAGTAGCACAATTTTGTGTGATGATACTGGTCATGTCAAATCTCTAAAGGATATTTTTTTTTAATAGCTGTATGACTTATTTATGTTTTAAACTGCAGAATATTTCTCTTTTCGTAAAGCAAAAGGAAAAGAAGGAATAATAATATTAAAAAGTAATCTCATTATGTCATTCACCAAATTTGCAATCAAAACTCTTTATCTTTGGAAAAAAAAAAGATTTTGTGATTCACAGTAAAGGAGAAAATCATNGTAATACTTCCTTTATGATGGTTGCTTATTTATGTAATTTTTGAAAGAATTAATGAAAGGAAAAGGCTATGCACTTGAAACTCCAACCAATATTAATGGAATGGAGAGAGAAGTCAAATTGCTATGAAAGGGGAAAGAAAATAAATTAACACTGATGACTAAATAGCTTTATCTGAAAATCGTCATCTTTCCATATTATAAAGTGTCTTCCTATTAAACGGGAAGAGAATCTAAAAATTACATAAATAAGCAACCATCATAAAGGAAGTATTACAGTATATTAAGATGATAAAATATCCTTCATTTTTCCTGCTTCTTTGACATGATTTTTTCTTTTTCCTGATAGACGAAGAAAAAGGCAGACAAATAGATAATTTTTTTCACTGTGTCTTGCTGCTAACACTCAAGTGAATGTTTTTCAAAAGAATGCAAATTTTTTTTCAGAGGGAACATGCCTACAGAAAGAAGATGCAAGGACAAAAGCAAGGAAGTTTCTTAGAAGGGAATTCCCCTCCACTTTCAGAAAATACTGGTTCGTATTCTGTGTATTTTGGCACCTAGTTGTAGAAGTATATGAAGTAGTTAG
>WEIT01035938.1:2125-18850 GCA_013389985.1 Dryoscopus gambensis | reverse complement strand
GGTAAAAGGTGAAAGATTAAATGCTACCATAGCATTTTATCCTCCTGAAGCTGTTAAATTGACACTTTTGGACAACTCTAAACTCTGCCTTATTTTAAGGTTTTACAATTCTGTAGAACAGAGACGCACCAAGAGAAAAAAAAAAACGAAACAAGTGTCCTCCATTGCTCGTTCTTTTAAAGCTCAACATGTCAACATATAGACTCAATGTATTAAAACAATACCTCAAACAATTCTCTCCTAAATAAGTAATAATATACATACAACAGCACCACAATATTTGTCAGAGAATCCAACTAAGTTTTGAATAATTTTTGCCATGTCATTTGGGAAATAAGATCTTTCAAATCAAATTAATAATGATCTCATGCTAAAAGCTGCTCTTGGTCTTACTTCCAGTTGCGTAGCATTAAGAGTTGGCAAGTGGTTCACACATTGTAGATAAATAGCATTCACAACCGTCATTATTGATGTACCTTGCTCATCTCAGCTAAAATTTAAAACCTTATTAATTGTTTTGATATTTTTCTTCTTATTATTTGCAACTTTCATTTTCAAGACTAATCTACACTCAAGTAGATTGACACTTGAGTCCCTCTGGATGTAGGTACTGCCCTACTTCCTACTACACGTGAACAGTCACTGGAATCAGGTTAACAGCAGTCTTTGCTTATCAGTGAAGCCCCAGTGCCTGGCAATGTGTCTGCACAACCTTCTACTTCCAAGAAAAAAAAAATGTTTTACTTAAAACACCACCAACTACCCCCAATTTAGGATCCCAGGTGCATTGTGCCAGAATTCAGTGATACCAGTTTTCTGGTATCTCTGGTATTTCTAAAATCAACTGATAAGTAGTCAAAAACTACTGCTAGTGGCAATCTCTCTTGTAGGCATAATTCCTAAATCAAGTATATGCATTTTTCAAACAGAGGAAGGTACCATTTACTGTCAATAAATGGGTCAGAATCTGGATTTGAGAGAGTCCAAATCAGCCCCTCTGAAAGATGCCAATTACATTCTGCAGAACACTGAGAAACTGTCAAAAAAAGGCAAGCAAAGTGAAACGTTTATGTTTTCTTGCACACTGTCAAATATCCGCTGTTTCCCATATCCAATATTAAGGGCAACATTAAAGCCTCGATATTAAAAGAAAAAGGGAGAAGCAGGAAGGACCCTGCTTGCTTTCAGCCTTAAGCAGAAACCAAAGAATAATCACATTTTTCAATCTGGGAGCTCAACCCTTGCTGACCCCTAGCATATATTGAAGCCACAGCAATTGCAAGGCTGAAAATTTAGGACAAAACCCTTGTAACCTTTGAAATGGACTGTAGTTATCCACAGTAACACCTGCATGCCTCAGTTTACATCAGCTGGCTACAAGTGGGAGCCAACCCACTTTGATTAGGCTTCAAGAAGGACAGCTCCTACTTGGAAGTGATTGTGTAGGTGGGCTGGCAAGACAACGTGTGTGGAAAAGACAGCATTATGATCTCCATTTCACAAATGCTGGACAAAGCCAACAGGACATTTTAAAAAACCCAACCACCTGTCAGGCATATAGGAAAGTACATGGATGAGGTGGCTCCAAAATTCAGAGGAGAAGAGACAAAGTGTTGTTTTAAATTTCAGGGTGCAGAAATCTTTGGCAGTTTGGCTATTCAGGGTAGAGAAGTGGGATGGGGTGAGAAAATACTGTATGGTTTTCATTCAAACCAGTGTGAAAACAGATGTCATTGAAGTTGTTAATTTAGGAGAAATTTCCAAGAGTAAAAGTCACAAAATTGGATGAGGAAAATATCCCAGGAAGTGTGACCCAGTTCCTAAGATTTAGAACTTCTTCAGCAATACACCTTCTTCAGCAAGTAGAAAAAGAATCTGAGCTCAGGCTTTTGGCCTCACAGGTGAGTCACACTGATCACTACAGTACCATTTTATTGAATAATTACTTTGGGGGCACAGTTCCTTTTTTTTTCTTTTCGAGCACTTCCATACTGGAATAAATTACATTAAAAAATTATTGACAGAAAAAAGAGGGTCAGATTAACTTCTTTAGTTGACGATTTAATATTGTTGTGGGAAGTGAGATACTTGGGCTGTACTGTTTTTATTAAATAACTTGAAAAATTTTCAGTAACACAGACTGCCACGGAATCACAGAATCAACTAGGTTGGAAAAGACCTTTAAGATCATAGAGTCCAACCTATGACCTAACATCACCTTGACAACTAAAGCCCTATAGCTTGGTAACTAAATTTATTATTGGCAATATTCTTCTTTTTTTTTTTCCTTGAGCTAGTAAATAAGCAATGCTTACTTTATGTTAAAAGGACTTCTCTCAAGGGAAAAAATAGTAAACAATTTTCAATCCTAGAAAGAATAAACCAAGTGATCTCAGCTGCTCCTCCTGAGCCTTCCCCTGCAGACCCTTCACCATCCTCATGGCCATTCTCCTGCAGTGCAGATAAACAGCTTGAAAAATGTTTTAAGGAGTATTAATTTCACTACAACAACTTAAGAGGTCATAAGAAGGGTAAGAGGAATTTTTCCCATGATAGAGGGATGTTACTAATGGTGCTTTCTTAATGGATCTGTTCAGCACATCGAATATAGCAAACTTTGCATATGGTACAGAATTCATTTAGGTTAGCCAGGTCTAAAGAAGCTTATGAAGACCTGCAGTCTTTTACCATACTTAGTATTGCTGCTGTCTTCAATGCACTTAGAATGTAGGTGCCCAGCCCGAGAACCATATCAATCGAAAGGAACTTTGAAATCCTCCAATTCAGCCTCACACAACCATAACCTCCCTAGAAGAAATTACGTTTGCAGAATGTAACAACACAACAAAGATAAAAAGATTGACATACTATTGCTTGAAATTCAGATGATTTCTAGAATAGCAGACTACTGTGGGGAGAGGGGAGAACAAAGATATTTGAGCTGCTTGACCAAGCATTAAGTTTTGTAGCCTGCCTTTTTCCTTTCTTTCTTTAACCTTTTTCTTTCCTTCTTCTCCCATATTGCCACAACAGCAAAGCAGGGCTAGAGTCCTGTTAAGGAAAGTTTCCTGTCTGTCTGGGTTTGAAAAGACAGATCTCTGTTAAGGGAAGGCAGGAGCCTCCCTTGGAATGTAAAATGCAAGCCCCTTCCCGTCGAATTATTATAATTTTGAAATCAAGGACTTTCAAGCAAAGATATGGGGAATAGGAATAACAGTTCTTTTACTTATATATATATATATATATATATAAAAAGCAAAACAATAATACAGAAATGCTGGCTTAACCTGACAGAGTCAGGGTAACCTGGCACCCTGCCAAGCAAGGCGATGGTAGCAGTCCGATCAGGTGATAGCTGCAGCTCTCTTTGAAGTGGTTCTGTTGAAGCGGTGATCTCATAGAAAAAAGGTCTGGTCCTCCTCAGAAAGTCCAGTGGTGGTTGTGTAGCTCTTGTCCTCTGGGAATCCAGTGGGAAAGGCTCTGCTCTGGTGTTTGAGATCTCAGCTTATATTGAGCATGGAATGCTTGGTTCCTCCCTCTGGGTGGGACATCTCACAATGGGATGCTGAGTCATGGGCAAGGCGCTGATGGGCCATTTAACAGGAGATAGTCCAGGATCAAGTTATCTATGAGTCATGAGGAAGGCACTGATGGACCCATTCACAGAAGATAGTCCAGAGGGAGGAGCACTGCCCCACCTGGTCTCAACAGCTCACGAAGATGGTCATAGAATACATTTTACACTGTAACCCAGGACACTGTCTGACCGTGCCACCCTGGCAGTCACA
The DNA here is from genome assembly GCA_013389985.1 of Dryoscopus gambensis. Lineage (NCBI taxonomy): Eukaryota > Metazoa > Chordata > Aves > Passeriformes > Malaconotidae > Dryoscopus > Dryoscopus gambensis. The sequence continues at coordinate 15,062 of WEIT01035938.1, read as the reverse complement.
CTCACAATGCCTATGCTGGGACAAAAGCCCCTTCATAGAGCATGACTCCACTGAGCTGATGGGTGGCCTGCTCTCTCCCTGCACACACCACTCCCATCTGTCAGACAAGGCTTCCTTAACCGCTTGACCACAGGTTTCCCATAGCAGAGTCCCAGACTTTTGGATCCTTCAAACAATTTAATCATGGCACAAACAAAACATGTTACATGGCATGTAACAAAAAAGCTTGAGCTGGGTGCCTCTGAGGAGGGACCCTGAACAGAGGAAACCTTGGGGGTTTATACCCTCAACAGTCTAAATGCAGGGGAAATTCAGGGTCCTCAGCTCCTGCCATGTCTCTGAGTGTCCAGTCAGCTGCCTGTGCTACAAGTACCCAGGCCCTTTGTTATGCAAAGGGTCTGCACCACATCACAGACTCTTGCCTGGGGCTCCCACCACCCAGGGCTCGATCTGCATCTTGCCCACACTGCTACCTGCACTAAAGTATTCCTTAACAGCCCATAAATTTAAAGCATATGGCATCATTGTGGAAAATGCATAAAGAAAGCAGTGGTGGGAAGGGATGGGAAAAGAGGGAGCCTCCATACACATAGTTCAGGAATAACTAGCTCCAAATAAAATAACCAAATGTCACTTGTACAGAAGCAGCTGGTCTCACCCTCTTGTCCAGAGTCACTGAAACTGCTGGGGAGATGCAGATTTAAAGGTTCATTGTCTCTGAAGTTTATAGTGAGAAAAGAGAAGCCAGGAGCCACAGGGAGGTTCTTGACAAGACTAAGATTCTGTCAACATGAGATCTGTCCTTCACTCACAAGAATTCTTTGCACTGGCCAAACTCTATTAAGTATCAAAATCAAATAATCTCTGGGACTGACAACCCAAATCTCATTCTGGGACAGTTCTGAATGGTTTTGCCCTATACCAAGTAAATTCATGCAGATACATGTACATGCACAGACCCTTAACATTTAGTTCCACACATGTCATTAGTGATACCCACTTGCTCAGAGGTAGGGTTTAATGCTCTGCTAAAGCAAGGTGAGATTACTGAGCATTTTATGAGATAATTCAATATACAAGCAACATAAAGGAGGACTTATCCAAACATAACATCAAGCAGTCTAAATATTTGGTTCCGAGTTCATAAGCTCCTGACAGCAGAGTTATGGCCCTTGTTTGGTATACTTCTGTACATTATAAAGGACCATTAACAGTTACACTGCTATACAAATGATAAATGATGACACAGAACACTAACTGCCCATATTTATGCCAACATATTTAGTCAGGAAGAACAAGAAAGATAACTTAAAAAGAAATCACTGAATATATGTAATTATAATGAGCTATTCACAATCAAAAACATGTCCTTATTAAAATCTGTCATCTAAACCCATATTTATTTTTCCCTCTTAGAAAAATATTTACAGTTCTTGACAATTAATTCCCCATTTATAGATTAAGAAGCTGCATGACCACTCCAAAGCTTGTAGTTAAATACAAGCATCAGAACTCTCTACAGAAATATTTGGCAATTCCAGTGAACACACAAATATAATGTGGATATGAAAACAAGATATTTGTCCCCTCCTACCCTTCCCAGTCTGGAATTCAGAAGATGCACAGAAAAGATGAGAGCATGGTTTAAGCACAAGACAGAAGTTGAAAACACTTTCTCCATCATCTGTCAAGGACTTTCTATACAACTTGCAGCAAACCACTTAATGGTAAAATAGAAATAGCACTATTACCCTGCCTTTATAAAAAATTATTTAATTCACTGAAAATATGAGGCACTCTGTCCACACCATAAAAATACCAATAAATTATACACTGGGAATTCATTCTACCATTGCTGATTTCCATTTGTTTTTCCTTAATTTATTAATGCCTCCACTAAAGGTCTAGTAATGAAAATTTTGAAGGGACAGAGGCAAGCAAAAAGGGAAACTGATAAAGCAAAGCAGCTGCACGGTGAACAAAGCGGTGGCCTACCTTGCACAGATGAAAATACTGATTTATTAAAAGAATAAACTTTAGAATGGAAATAAGGAATCATCTGTCATCCTTGTATTATTCATCACCTCCTTGTTAGCCCAAATGGTGGGTTGCTAATTTTAGCTGATTTTGGTAAAATACCTGCCCAGAAGGACTCAGCCCAACAAAGTCTGGTTTTCAGTGGGATTCTACATTTTAATCAGTTTTGCCAGCCAATTTAAATAGAGGCAGGAGGAAATTATTTGACCAAGAGCAGGCTGTAAGGGAGTAGCTCTTTGTGAACATGAAGCCAAAACCTCCCTGTGTGAGACAGTAAACTTCACCTGTTCCATAGTCCTTTTCTGGGTAGCAGAGGAAACTTATATATTCCTTTATTATGTAAAACCTCGGCAGAGTACTATCTTGCATTCTTGATAGTATGCTGAACTGTGGCTTAAGAATGAGTGACAATCAAAATGATTGCTGAAAAGTGAGATCACCCTTACTTCTGGACTCTTAGTTCATCATTCTCTGCAATGCTGGGGGAAGGGTGGGATTAGGAATAATCCTTCCTGGGTTTGGACATACACCTTCCTCAATTCCCACAAAGCCAAAAAAAAATCCAGAAATAGCATTTAGTAAGCTAAAAAAAAACCCTCTTGGTTTAGACCTACTGATAGCACTTATGTAGATGAGTAGATGTCTAATAATTTTTTAATCTACTGCGTCATGATAAAGCATACATAGTAGGATTCATATTCAGGAAAACCCTTGATTCAGCTTTGTTAGATCTTTCACTCATGAGGGATGCCCGAAAGCAGAACAAAAGGCATTTACAATCAGATATAGCCTGGTTTTGTTGAAATTAAAATCAGGATATTTCCTTCTTTAAGTCTGAACTTGAAGTGACTCCATGAAAGCACACCAAAGTGGAGGCATTTATGAACAATTGCTTTCCTGTCCACAGGGTGCTTGCAGGTATATCCCTGCTTTCAGGCTTGATTTGAGTTGACTTATCAAATGTGTGAGCAGCAAAATCCATCCACATTCTTAGATAGCTTAGACACTTTCTTCTGTCTATTCTGAAATCTGCTTATCTGCTTCTTACACGAATAGGACACTTCCAACTCAGCCACTTTTGACATTTCCTCCAAAATGTAAAAAAACCCCAAACAAATCTCCCTCCCAAAAGGACTCAGCTACACCAATTAACTTAAAGGTAAATAGCACAGGTGTTAACAATTGGACCAAGATTGTTTCCTTATGGGCTCCTAAAGAGACACACAGCATTTGGTTCTACTACTGCCTGAAAATACTTGCAACTCCAATTTACATTCTAAGCCTAATAAAAATTATTCATATGCATCTGGATTGGGGCACTTATTCTTACTTTAGTCTATTTTTGATAAGAGTGAATTTATTCATGCTGTTAATTATTCATTTTGTATCTATATGACTTTGTGGAGATGTATGTCTCACGTGGAAAACCTAATATTAACTTTACGTGAACCTTAATTACAGCTTGAAGATAAACATTACTTATTTTCATTTTTCAAACATTCTTTAGCTACAGTTCATCATATTTAAAGACCCACTATTAACAAAACTGATCTAAAAGTACATTGGAAAAGGGATTATATTTCATTAAGAAAACAAAAATGCATATTTATAGTAGAATACATTATAAAGAGCAACCCAATTGCATCTAAATAATTCCCATCATACCTATGCTCATCTTTGACTTTCCTGGGCAGAGTTCAAAATATTCTTATCATGCTGGCAGAGTGACTGACTGATCAGTTTTATGTCTTATATCTTCTTTGGCAGTATACTTCTTGCAATTCAAAATTCAGAAATGAATCTTTTACAGTTCTTCCACATCTACTGCTTAATATTCAGCACTGATGCAAACAAATGCAGTGGTACTTTAGAGGTAACTTATGCTTTATGGCTATTTTTGTTGCATTCAAAACATTGCCCTTGCTATTTTTTCCCCTGCTTAGAGTACTAAAAATGGCCATTGTGCAATGGTATTGGGTTCCACACCAAACTAAACCGCTACAAACACAAGCTACTTAATTAACAAAAAGATAAATTTAAAAACAACAACAACAACAACAACAAAAAAACCCCCAAAAAAACAAAACAAAAAAAACCCCAACCAAACAAACAAACAAAAAAACCACAACCAAAACCAAAAAGGTGGGGGAAAGTTATGCAGAAATTCTTGGGAGAAAAAATCTTACCAGGGACAACTTTCCATGCTACTTCATTCATCTAACATATGAGTTCTTCTTTTTGAAGGCTTAGCTAGTTCCAAAACTAATTCATTTGCTTTATTTAATGCTCATGCTCAAAGACTGCGGAGACTTTGATAACTGAAAATAGGCTGATATGTATATACATATTTATTTAAAATATTTGAAAGGGTACATGGAGTATCAAGAGCCATGGTGTGATAAAAGGCTTCAGTGTTTTCTCTCGAGGACGCTTGAGCACCAGTTTGCTCAAAGCACCCCCTTCTGGTAGAAATCCATAAATTTGGTGCAGATTACGTAAAGTACCAATCTGCACTTTGCTTGTATACGTAGAATGACTGTAATTCTCTTTAGCAGGCTCAGCTTCCTATAAATTCTGAAAATTAAGTGGAAAATGTAAATGTGATCATATGTGCATCTAGAATTATCAGATGGATTTCAAATTTTTTTTAATCTTTTTCTCACTAATAGTACCTTTCAGGAACCTAAATCTTGCAAAAAAACCTATAAAAGATTATATTTCACAAGAACTGTTGCTACTCATACATTTAAAAAAATTAGGCTTTTTTCTGGGCAACCTAAATCACTGAAATAAAAGAATTATTTTGCTTGCATTTAGAAATAATTTTTCATTGAAATTTAGATTCTTGGCATTCTTCCTAAAGCGTTTCTTCTGCAAAAATAGTAGCAGTATCTTGCCTAATTTATCCTAAAGTTGAAAATATTATGCAGTCTCTACACACACTAGTGATGAATATGATTAGGTTATAATGAGCATTCATATTACCAAATTTCCAGTACTTTAAAAGAATCTTTACTTTGATTTTGACCTACAGCTTTTACTGTAATTTTAAATAATTGCCAAAGCTGTTACTATTTTTTTCTCCTAATGGAAACTTTTTTTCCTGTTTTTCAAAAACTCAGCCACTTATATTGCAAGGGTTTTTTGCATTCACCATAACTATTTTCATGTGTATGTGGTCTCTAGCATTCAAATTGCAGAAGAAAGATGAGGAAACAGAAGATTCTAATTCAGCTTCTAGTGATTTCTGCAAGAGTAGAAAAGCGTCCGATGGATATTTCTTTCTTGGATCTCTTGACAGAAACCTTGAGCAACAGAGAAAAGAAAGAGCCACACAAACCACTGCTGTTACCTACAGTGCCAATCAGCAAAAAAAGGCAGAGAAGTGGGGCTGGGTGACAGTGCACACACGTCCTGAGCCAGCCAGGCAGAGCTCAGAAAATAGAAAAACAAAACTACTTCTCTTGAGGAATTGTGCATGATTATTCCAGAATTATCATTTTTCTCTGAACTACTGCATGAAAAAAAAACCAAAATGAGCCTGAGGCACGGCCAAAATTTTAGCGAGTGTTGTTTTAGTCCACCAGTTCAAATGGACTTGCTGAGATGAGATTCCTTGAGTGAAGATTTTGGTAAAATGTGATACCACCACTTCCTGCATAAGGAGCAAGCTGTCTTCTGTGGGCAAACAACATTGCATTTTGGGGACAGTATCAAAAGGTTATGGGGTCTTTTGACTCAAAATATTTGAATCCCCCATCAGAATTTCTCCGAAATGCACTCTTCAAAGCTCTTTTCCTGAAATCACAAGTATCAGTCATAAATATTTCCTTAAAATACTTTATGAAAATAAAACCCCTGACTTTTTCATAGAAAGTGTCTCCACCAAAAATATGTGAAACCTTTTATTCCATTAATTTAAATTAAAAACAAAGATAATCTTAGCTTCTTCTGGTAAATTAGATTCCTGAAATCAAGCTGAAATAGTGTAAATGCTTTTGAAATTCATAACCAGCAAATACTTGGAAGTAAAATAATTAGAAAACCATTCAAAACAACAAACCACAAAAGAACAATATTTTATTCTGAACAACTCTCTTCATTTCAAAACCACGGTCTATCCAAAGTTCTACTTGTAAACAGGACTTCTTGTATACAGTTTCTGATTAAAGATGAGCATTATCAGAATAAAAAATGTCACATATATTTACATAGGTTACCCTGTCAGCAATCTTCATATGGCATGCATGTCACGTACAAGCCTCAAATTAAACTTATGAGTAGCAGCATCTGACAATGACAATGTATATTTTTGTATCTGCCTGTTCTCTTTCTATATGATGAAGTGGAATCCCACAGTGCTGGTAGAGAGACCACTTCCAGTTCATTCCATGCCATAAGGATATGCCAGTAATGTAATAACACTGACAAATTTGTCTATAAAAAAATTCTTTATGAAAAAGGGAACTGAAATTATCCTGTCCATAAACCTGTAGATGTTTATCCCCTGTAGGGATCTCAAACAGGAAGGACTTAACATCAACATGGTTTATAATTCAAACACATTTTGACAAGTATTATATCTTTAAAGAGGATAAGCTAAGGTGGATTTTACAATCTGTGTTGTTTCCACTGCACATTGGCAAAGCAGGAATCACAGCCTGGTCCCTAGGTTGTTCCCTGAGATGGCAGGTTACAGTGCTGCAGGGGTGAAAATCACAGCTGGCAGAGAATCAGCCTGTTCAGTTTGGTACCTGCACCTATGTATTCATCCCTAGGGCACTGGCAGAGCTCTGCAGAGAGATCACTGGAGCCAAGTGCAGTAGAGCATCAGCGTTATGACAGTGTATGCTTTCTAGAAGGAACCTGTTTCACCAGTCCTGCATTTCAATATGTGCCTGCAAATGCATTTCCTGGACATGGACAGCCGGGTATTGCAGTACCTAAGGGCCCATTCAGGAAATGCTTGAAGGCCGAAGTTCAGAGCAGGGAATAAAGTATTCGAGAGACTCTTTAATCTGCTGTCAAACTCGGAAAATTATTATGGAGCTTGTGGGTTATTTCTGAGAATGTGGCAAGGAGACATACCTGCATTCTGAGGCCAGGGCCAAACTGTTCCTGATTTCAGCAAGTTTTGGATGAGGCACATTGTTTCCCTGTGCTGCTGATATATTCACCAACTACTGGTATTCTCCTATGCGTCTCTGGACTGGCAGACACAGGAAAACACCCTGTAGCGTAGATCGTGAAATGAGTAGGAATGCTGACATAGAATAAATGCAGAATTTCTTAACTGTGAGAAACTGTAATTGAAAATGTACAGATATAATTAGGCAGCCAGTAACACAGATTTATGTGCACTAAAATAAATATGTAAACCCAAATAAGACACAAGTACCTTAAAAAGGCATTTTCTTCAGAAATATCTCAAATCCTACCACCCTTCCTCTGCAGTCTCTCTAAAAACCTCGTCACCCTGAGTGTCTCCAAAGTGAATATAATCAGATACATGTGGAAGTTTGCACTGAAGGGCAAATAGTCTGCTTGCAAGGAGTAATTACACAACAAGATGTTATAATGTTGTTTTTGGAGAGAAAATAATGTTTTCTACAGCATGTGTTCACTATAACATCAATATAACTATCTGATGATGCCATTTGCATTAGACTTTCTTCTATATGTAAATGTAATCAAGCTGCATTGTATATGGCTAAATTAGTGTTAATTAGCATTTGCTGAACATATTTCTGATACATCATGTCAAATGAGCTTTAAAGAATATGAAGTTATTTGACACACTTTAGCTCACTGAACCTAACCTAGGAATAACTTCAAGTGTAGTAAATACACTCAAAATAATAATTAGAGATAAAATACCAAAAAAAGTCTTTTGATTTCATAAGGTAGCCTATCATAGTGTAAATGTTTAGCAAACAGAAACACTGAAACCAAATGTTACTGTTGAATGAAGTTTCCGTATTTTCAAACAGTAAAAATCCATCTAATAGGTCTGTGTTTGAGCAGTCTGTTCTTTTACTCATTGTTAGTTGAGAGCATTTTCAGGAGGAACTTCTACATTCAAAAGAAAGCTTTCATTTCAATACATGAAAAGTTATTTTTCCTTTTGAAGCATGCCCTGGTATCTATTGTAACAAACCTAGAAGAACTTTCTGCAATGTGGTGCACATAGGGACAGACACTGGTACGGAAATCAGTGTGACTGCTTTCTCATCTTTGCCACCAATCTGCTCTGCAGCTTCTATAAATCAGGTCTCACCTCTCACAGTTTCTCTGACAACCTTTTCCTTAAAGTGTGCTCTTTAAAAGCTCAGTGGGATTACAGGGCAGAGCAGGACGGTCTAGAGATGAGCTCAGCTCCTATTTACGTCTCCCTCTTCACCTGGCAGGCCTGTCTGTCTCAGTGAGACAAGCACATGTGCTCATTGCCACAGTCCTAGAAACCCAGCGAGAACGGAAGCAGATGCAGAGCAAAGCAAGGTACAGATTATGTCCTGTAACTGTGATTCTGCTCCAGTAAGGAAGTTATTTTCAGCACTCTGAACCTCTTTTGTGTAGATGGCGTCTGCTGTACCTCAGCCATTAATACTAAGCTTGCTAACCCTAGAGCAATTTATTTTATCCTTCTCTTGAGATGTCAAGATTTAGTTTTGCTAATTTTGTTACTGCTAAAAAACTTAGAGCTGACCTTGAACTTTTCTATGAGAAAAGCAAAGCACAGATAAATGAAAGAAAACCAAGGTATCCAAGCACCACAGGAGAGACATTTTCCTTCCCCTTAATTTTTACTGCATAGGCAACCAGGTGACACTGGTTGCAGCATATGGGCCACAATAAGTTGTGTATCAGATGAGGAGTGGCTGAGGTCACTTGGTCTGTTCAGCCTTTATAAGAGGGGACTGAGGGGAGAGCTCACTGCAGTCTACAACATCCTCATGAGGGGAAGCGGAGGGGCAGACACTGATCTCTCTGTGGTGACCCATGACAGGACCCGAGGCAATGACTGAAGTTGTGTCAGGGGAGGTTTAGGTTGAATATCAGATAAAAGTTCTTCCCCCAGAGGGTGATTGGGCACTGGAACAGGCTCCCCACGGGAGTGGTCACAGCACCAAGCCTGACAGAGTTCAAGGAGTGTTTGGACAATGCTCTCAGGCACATGGTGTGAGTCTTGGGGTGTCTTGTGCAGGGCCAGGAGTTGGACTCAGTGATCCTTGTGGTCCCTTCCAACTCAGCAGATTCTGTGATTCTGTGGTTCTGTGAAATACACAAAAATTATGATGATGATAATGATAATAAAAATGCATGTCTCAGCTTAGATCACCAATCAGTAAGTCTTGGAAGTCTACAGAGCTGGAAGCATCTGTACGATCTCACTGAATTAATATACTTGATTAACAATCAAGCTGAGCTGGGGTGACAAACACCTCATAAATTCAGGACAGGAATTTTTGCTGAAACAATGAACTTCAAGTGAGCATTGAAAATTATTCATAGAAAGGGAATTTTAAATTCAGATTTATAAAACTGTGCAAAGGAAAGCTGCTGAGAAACAAATAAATCTTTAAATAAGAAAAGTATGTGAATTCTCCAATCCCAAATATTATGCAATTATGAAAAACTGTTTATGAATACCTACTAGTGGAGAAGAGCTTCTAATAATGTTCAGCAAATGCTTTGTCTTCAATAATTTAGACTTCATAGTCATCTCCTCACATTCCTTTCAGGGAGATGAAGACATGAAATACCCTGAATAAGTTATTAGAATTCAATTAGTTTACTAGGCATGGTAGTTAACGACATAAACAATTCATGTAGTAGTTTGAAACAAATGATGACTTTTCCTTTTTTTCTCTTAATATTTAATCCTTTTCTCCCACAGTTTTCTATCTCAGGTATTCTAATTTCCCACCCCCACCACAAAAACTGTAGTAGCTTTGTCTTACTGTCTTGTTGCTAGGCTTTTTTGTTGGTTTGTTTAATTTACGTTTTTTCTCCTAGAGTATCTTGTTTGGTAAGAAATCGTTGGATTCCTTGACTGTCTTAGGTAAAATTGTCATGCTCTAGTCATACTTCTTTTTTATCATTTATTTATCCTGGGATCAGAGACAAAGTGTGGGGTGTTTTTAAAGCACTCTCCTGCCAAAAAAGAAAAAAAAGCTTAGCCAAAAGTACTATCCTCTCTTCCCTGAAACCGGGAATATATGTGAATTGGAGGAGAATGCATGGGAATAGAAATAGTAATTTTGCAACTAAACACGCTTTTGTTGTAAAATGATGGTTTGATGAAGTCAAAAATTGTATTCTGAAATGGATTAAGAGGATGTATGTACAAGGAGTAAACTTTCTTAAGAAATCTTTGTCAGAGCAAGTCTCAAGACCGAAGGGAATTTTGAAAGGCATTTGCTAGGTCCTAGCTATTAGGCAGGATATGCGGCTTTTAACTCAGATTTACAGAAACACTGATCCTGCAGATTGGTAGCTGTCTTACTCACCTTGTTATGGAGTCTTACGTTCTAGCTCCCATTCTGGGTTAGTGAAGTTACAATATGTTATTACAAAAATTAATGGCACTGTAAGAAAGCTTGATTCTGTAGATGGGGACTAAGCTGCCTGCACGAGAAGAGATCCAGTATTAAGTCTTTATTCAGACTTGAAGGCACAACAAATATTTAGTATCCTGGGTGAGTGTCCTAACCACTAGGTTATTAGTAACCACAATAAATCTCACAGTTTTCAAAAGTTCATTTTTTGGCTGCCAAAAAAATTCTGAAGCCATCAATACTTCACAGTGTTTGATTCAATAATTCTTGACGGAAATCATTGCCTTATGGCCCAAATAACTTACATAACTTAGGTTGGAGATTGAGCTTTTATTTTTTGGGGGGGCGGGAGGCTGGAGGGAGGGAGGAGGGAAGAATGGAACTATCAGAACTGACTATTGAGTCATGCTGCCTTTCCACTGAAATCATGCTAAACCTCACAAAGAGCAAAACCACCTCCCAATTCCACCCACTTTACACTTCGATTGTCACTTCCTGCCCCCAGCTCTCCCTGCTCCTCTCCTTCCTCTCTCTGGACAGGACTTTCTTCCTGTCACAGGCAAGGGTCCTTGCAGTCAGTCCTTTCCACACTGAATCTTGCCTCACCCTTCCAGTTTAAAAGGTCACTCTGCTACTCATTTGAGATGGATCAAGAATGCAAACCAGAAGCATGTCAAAGATTAAAGTTTTTTGTGGGTTTTTTTATACATTACCCCTGAAATATTCTGTGAAGAAAATTATCTTCTCTCACTTTTCCAGATGCCTGCCTTTGATTATTTGCAGAATGTTTTGTATCTTTCCACAGCACACAGACTGATCTTTTCTAGTCAGCTAATGATCTGCTTCTTTCTGGTGTTAGTGGCAGTGAGATAAAAGAGACCAAGGTCAACTAAAATGTTGAAAGTAAAAATGCAGTGTATTAAATATATATTTAACTCTTTTGTCTCAGTTCTGTTTTCAGCCATCCATGTAGAATGCCTTTTCTCCATCAAAGGTTTACTAAGCTAATGTGCATAAGGCATTAAGAGATTTTTTTAAAGTATCAGCATCTTCCTTGCTTCCTTAGGTAAAATCAGAATTTCTTTTCAGTGCCATGAACTAGGAATTGGGAAGAAATTTTAAGTAAGTATTACAAAATGTTTTAATTATTCAAACAATAATGACTGCAGAAGCAGAATTCTTAACAGGTTCTCTCTTTCCCTCTAATTTCAAGGAAATTTCTGAACCTTAGTGGAAACAGAACACTCTCTTCTATTGTTTTAGCTCTTGCTTTTGTATTGCTGTGTTATTTCTGGTGAAAGTTGAAATTCTTTTTATAGTATCTCCAGCTATGAAGTACATACTTTGCATATCTTTTACAGTCATCCTCTTTCTACAGCAGGTTCAGTTTTAGGTTTTGCTAAGAATAAAGAAAAAATTTCTAAACACAAATACAGCTGAACTTTGCAGCAGATTTCCTGAAGATACCTCTGAACCTCTATTAATGAATGTTTTTAAGAAAAAGTTTATAAATTTATCAGGAATGATGTAGTCCTGATGCAGGTAAATAGAACAGCAGATGTCTTGAGAACTGTACCAGTCAGTCGCAGTTTTTAACTATTTGTTTTCAGCAAAATCTGAATCCATACATGCATTCTATGTTCATTGTACATTCCTTCCTGCCTGGATGTCCTAACAGCTGAAATAAGTGTCTTCCAGGACTCAGATCTCGCTTTTCTGCATTTTGTTCTATCCCTTCACTGTTGCCAAATCCATTAAACCTATTTTTTTTTCCTGCATCAACACTACTTCCTTGTCTTTTATTGCATTTTTAATTGGTCCTTTCTCGGTAAAGTTAACCATTATCATCACTTGAAATTTTTCAGACTTGCCTATTGAACTCTTTTTACACCCTGTTTTCTCTCTGCTAAGCCTGCATTCCTCACTTTTTAAAGCACACCTTGATTGTGGCTCTTCTTTCTTTGTATCTGTCCATCTAGATAGAAATTGCTTTTTACTTCCATCTCAGTCTATGTGACTGCAATTTCCTTGAGCATTCCACAACACAGCTGAGCACATATTTAGTTTTCAATAGACACTTAAATGTCCTTGAGTTCAGTCAATATAAGCAAACACTCAACCTTAATTAAATAGAAATTATCTTGAACAATAGTTCATTACTGGGCATGTCTACTAGCATTATGAAAAAGCTAAACCACAGTATTTAACTTTTATTTTTCCCTAAAGATTGGGAGAAAAATTTGATGCACCAAGCCTGAAATACAATGATAGAATATTTAGTAGGGTGCTATTGACACATATAACTGAAGTTATCCAATGCCATTGTTCAGAGACATCAACCT
>WEIT01035935.1:31937-86505 GCA_013389985.1 Dryoscopus gambensis | reverse complement strand
TGTCACTGTTGCACTGAGATCACTGTTAACTTCACTAAGGTTATGGGCAAGTTAGTTCCTGAATCATTTGTACTTCCTCCAAGGGTAGACCTGCACCCTCTGAAGGCTGGCTGCAGACTCAAAAGCCCTATCTAAGCTAGTTTTAAATGGATGAGATGGGTATTGGCACTCAGGTCCTCACAGTGCAGTGCAGCAGAGTGAAGCAGTGTGTGTTTGTTGATTTCTAAACTATTTACTCAGCTTTCCTGGTAGATTTTGCAGCCTTGCTCAGGTATGTCAGCACCATCTGCAGTCACAGAAAAACCAACAGAGTAAATATATTCCTAACCTGAAATTCTGTCCTGTACCCACTAATGCCAGGTAGACAACATGGTAATAATTCATGTACAAACAACAGGAGGTTTAACTTTGGTAACTTCAATTGAATACTAGCAATTTCATAGTTGGGAACAAGGGCTTACGGGACGTATTGCACTTTTTATGAGACATTGTATAAGTCAAGCCAATCAGGAAAAGAAATTCGACTTACATAGAAACATTAGAATATTTTAGAGCAGCCCTGTAGTCAAACATAGACAGTAATAAAGATTTAAAATGCATTCACTGCTGTGTTGAAGACCTTGCTGCCTCCAAAAACACAGAATTCTTTGTCTTAAAAAATACCAAAATTTTGGAGCAAAGTTAAGCACATTGATAATAGAATTAAGCTGAAAATTACTACATTTAAATTATAGTCTTTTGACTGAGATATAATTTCATCTATTTCAATAGCTTTTCTAACAGTAAATTCACAAATATCTACATTTATAACAATTGTTCCGCATTTGAAAGAGGAAACATGACATTCTCATATGTTATTAAAATAGAACCTGGGTTAAATAGAAATTGCATATACCAAGTAAACAAATGTTATCTGTCAAGTTCTTTTACTTTAAATCCTCTGTATTCACAATTTTCCCTCATCAATTGTATTATATAGGCCTGCTTAATATACCTATAATTGCCCTTAAAATCTAAAAGCCATAAGGTTCGACTAAAAATAAACCTGAGAATTGCAGAACTGTACAAAAGTAGTTAAAATAAATAGACCTAGACTCTGTGATACCAATAAGTCTAATTGAACTTCTGGTTCATAAACAGGGGTACAAAAAAGTCAAAATTACTGTATTTTGACAGTAGGTGACCTCTGCTGAAATCACAGATCTTATGATGTTGGTACCTTAGCAAGAACATTTTAACAGCATGTTAAAGGGAACCTTTTTTCACTATGGACAGCATAATTTTATTTATTATCCTTTTATGCAGCTTTTAATCCACATGCTATTCCAGATACTAACCAAATGACATGACACTACTTGAGCAAGATGATGCAATGCTAGTCAAATCTTCTGACAGAGCACAGAGAAGAGATGGGTAATGAGAGATGGTAAAACACTACTTGAAAGAAACCTATAAATTTCTGTTCTCAGGCATTTACATGAAACCTTTTGAACATGCAGTATGACAGTGCAGGCTGCAGTGCCCCTGGTTTTTAGATGTATTTGTCATTTTTTGTACTGTAACCGGTATCACTGAAAAGATACCACAAAACCTTCAAGAAATTATTTCCTCAAAGAGGAGTAAGTGCCTGAATCTGAAATTGCCCTAACTCTCTTTTGAACTTTTATTAAGGCAATTTTTAGAAATGTTAGAATGAAATCACTGCCTTCGTATCTTCTAGAACCAAACTCTTCACTGTGGTCAGTCATTAGACCAATTTTGCAATTTCTGGAACAGATATCTCATGGTTCTGCATTTTTATTTGCTTGGAGATGGAGTTATCTGTCATGTATCTTTTCTTGAGCTCCAAATAGAGCTCATATATTATGGACATATTCAAACCTTCCAAAAAAGCAGTGAGGCTGTGGAACCAATGGAACCAGTATCTGACACAGGTTAAAATAAGAGCCCTTTTGCTCCTGGAGTAATTCCTCCCAATGTCTACTGCTGCAATTCTTACTCAAGCCAGTTAAACTGAACTTAGCCACCATCACTTCTAAGCCTGCCAAACTGCTTGTAAAAATCTGGGATAGGAGAGAGAACAAGGATGTGATGTTATCTCCCTTGCTGCTGGTGGTGTGGTAACTGAGTCGATGCACCTAATGAAGGGAAGTAACAGCTTGACAGTACTTGTAATCAGTGTGATAGACAGCCCACTACAATTGCTAGAAAAGTTCTAAAGCTGGGGAAGACATAGCAGCAGTATGGAACACTGACACCTTTAACATGCTTCTTTTCAGTGCATGAAAGACATACACCAGACTGAGCCCATTTTAAACCCTCCTTGTAGCAAAATATCTGGAAATGAGCCAAGAGTCCATAAGGCTGGAACAACTAACCATCTACCCTCACCTGACCTGCGCAGACTCATCTAGCAGGACAATTTTATTTGGTAGTGAATCAGCAGGACAGTGACATTGAGGATAGTGGTGTATTTGTGTGTCTTGGAGAGAAGTGGAAACCCAGGTGAAGTGTGACAGGATTTATTAGATTATACACTGTACATATTGATCAAGACCCATGCAATATGTCAGTGTGAGAAGCTGACCATCTCTATTTACACTTTATTTTCCTTATTCTGGGAGCCACAAAATAAGTATTTTAAATGAGGCAGGAATCTTTTGGGAGGGATATTACCTCTTCATGCAATCTCATTCTCTATTAGATTGCATGGATACAGTAGATCAGGAAAAATTTTTGCAGTACAAGATCACCCTGCTGCAAACAATACATGCACTAACAGTACAAATGGAGGTCTTGGAGCTGTAAGCATCTGATTAAATGCTCCTAGGATTAAAATGTGTAGGTGCTTAGTTGTGGCTATCACTCCCCCTTTCAATCACTTTATCTACATGTATGTCTCTCTGCTTAGATGACTGTGTACACCCACATGAATGTGTGCTTGTGTTAACATTCACCACATTCATTTATATAAGCTTTCAAATCCCTTTTTAGATTTTACTGCACATCCATGCAGCCAGAATGGTGAATTCTTTCTCAAGGCTGCTGCTTCTAGTAGTTGACTTTCCCCACACTTGGGTCCTGTCACTTGTTACCAGAGAGAAGAGCTCAGTGCCTGCCCCTCTCTTTCCCCTCATGAGGAAGTGTATGGGTTGACCCTGGCTGGACACCAAAGCCTCCCCTCTGCAGTAGGACAGGGGAGAGAAAATATAACAAAGGGTTCATTATTTGAGATAAGGATCAGCAAAGATCACTCACCATATACTGTCAGGGGCAAAACAGGCTCAAATTAGAGATACTAATTGAATTTATTACTAACAAAATCAGAGCAGGATAATGAGAAGTAAAATAAGACCTTAAAAACACCTTACCCCACCCTCCCTTTTTCCCAGCTCGACCTCCTCCTCCATCAGCACAATGAGGCAGGGAATGCAGGTTTTGGTCAATTCATCACAAGTTGTTTCTGCCCCTGCTCAGGGAGAGGAGTCCTTCCCCCACTCCAGTGTGAGGTCCCTCTCACAGGTGATAGACTCTCCAGTGTGAATCCATCCCACAGGCAACAGTCCCCCCAAACTGCTGCAGCATGGGTCACTTCCACAGGGTGCAGTCCTTCAAGGACAGGCTGCACCAGCGTGAGCTCCTCTCTCCACGGGCTTCCCACGGGGTCACAGCCTCCTCTCAGGCATCCATGCAATACAGGAAGCTAATGCTACGAGGTCTCTCCTCAGTCTCCAAGTCCACTGTTGTGATTTCTTTCCTGTTGGTATCCTGCCACCAGGTGACCCTCAGAGAAAGATGAGTTTGACAACTAAACAAAAAAGAAAACTCTTACCTAAACATTAGTATCTGCAGCGTTGAGTATACATGAAAGCAGTGCCACTCAAAAACCACTCTCTGACTTCATCACTGCACTTCTCTAACCACCCAAAGATTTCACAGGATGACACCTCTGTGTGCTGTGTTATGCTGCGTACTAGCAGTGCACTCATATTTTTTAACGACGGCTAGGTTTTTAGTAATAGCACTAGACTGGAAATAAAGTGGGAAGCACACATATTAGAGGTCTCAATCTGGAGTTATTTACACACCAAGCTTCAGGACAGTGTATAGCCCTGCTAATAATCAATATGATGTCTCATGTTAATAAGTTCAGTGTGTATATAAATTGCTGCTCAGCTGAGGGTTGTATCTGATTTAGACTGAAAGTTAATTGGATGTGGATTTTATATGCCTTTATATTAGTGAAATGGAGTGCATATCTATGGGACTATCAGGTAGTGTAAGTGATCTGTGCATGAAAAGAAGGTGTGGATAAGTTTTGTACACATCAGGGTGTGTTTTTAATTTTCTAAGTGTCTGAGTAGAATTTTGCATATCTCATCACCTCGCCCCTGCTTTTATCTTTCTTCTCTTGTTTTTTTTGTTCTTCCCAATCCTTTAATTTTCCTGCTGCTTTTATCTGCTTTGCTTCCTTCTTTCTATCCTGCTAGACATCTTTTCTGCTTTCATCTTTAAGGTCCTCTTCTCTCTCTCTCTGCTGTCCCCAAACACATAACTCCAAGCTAACTCTCTTCTTTATAATCCACAGTACTAATCTCACACCTTTACTTGGTTTGGCCTTTAATCCTATGTTTTGACGTGCTACAATAGAGCTAGTAGGTTCTTTGAGACAAAGAAAACATGTTACATGTTAGTGCAGTACTGCTCATAAAAATACTTTGGAAAAACTGCAACAAAGTGCGAATTGATTCTGCACTTCTTTTATTTTAATCTTGTACTTGTCTATTCTGTTTTAAGATCATGTAGCCTGAACTCATATAATTATTTTTAAAATCAACTGTTCCTCAAGAAACTACTCAGATGTTAGTAGATGAGGAAGACAGTTCATATTCTTTTCTGACAAAAATAATGTATTTCTGTTAAAAATAGTTATGAACTTGCTTCTTTATGAAATCATCTCTAATGGCACTGCTCATAGAAAAAAAAATGGGTGTGCCTATCACAAGCAGAGTCTGTAAGTCTCACCTGTGGGAAATAATCAAAGACAGTTTATCCAGACTTTTGTGGTTAGAATGCTTTGTATGGCAGAAGTGACACAAAACAGATGTTTAGAAAACTATAATCTTTTCTTCATGTTGATTTTTCAGCCTCTGTGATACAATCATCTCAAAAATGTTACAATAAGTGAACATCCAGAGTTACTTTTGACTTTGTAAATCCTTTTTAATATGCTCAGGTACTTGACAAGGAAATTATTTGGCATAATTTAGCAAGATTTCAGATAGGTTATGCCTATCAAGTTTAATATTAGTCAGAAATTACTGCAACTAATCTTCTGAGTACTTCTGAAAACCACAATCAAAACTACATGTATGCTTTACAGTGTTAACTTAGATGCTTTATATCCATCTCAGTTTAGAAATAGAGGAGAAATAGAAAGTTACAAAAGTCCTCCAGTAGTCTAAGTATTTACTTATATGGAAGAATGTGCAAAATGCTTTATACATGAAGATATTACAAGTTATGATCAATAACTCTCTTCCTCAAGAAAATAAATTAAAATAAAATCCTGACATTTACTGTAGATGTATTTGAAAGACTTCAGCTGAATTTTGAAGACAGTTTTTCCAAGAAAACAATATTACCTGCCTGAATGTCAATATTTCCATGTTTTACTCAGACCATGAAAATATTTTCAGATCTCAGCAGCTGAAATCTGACTTTTCTCACCTCCCCCTCCCTTCACAACTGGGACTTTAATATTTCAGCAGAAGCAAATTCTTGAAAAGAATTTCTAATTAAAATGTCTCTCCTATTTTTTAAACTTCTTAAAAAATTATTATTTCTACTTGGCTGTGGTGAAAAGAAATAATAAAAAGGAAGAATGTCAGGAAAATCACAGGCAGGTGACAATAGCTTTGGATATAATTGCTGTCAGCTCAATCTGATCTTGAATTTTTTTTCCTGAACAGACATACCTCTGTCATCACACTCAGGTGGAAAATAAAACTTCCTTATCTTCTGTGCCAATGTGAAAATTTCTACTACTACTTTCTAATATATGATCTCTTTGACAGATGATATGTCCTTTTCTGGGAGAGACTGCAGTGGCTCTAAGCCTATATAAGCTTTTAGACTACAGCAGCAGCCACAGGCTGGGTTTGAATATTCTGCCCAGCCTCTCTTACTCACACAGTCGGAAATTGCACTGTAGTTCAGCTACCTCTCAACCCCCAGGTTTGAATGTGGAGTTCATATCTGCTTTCTCACTTCTAGCCTCAAGTAGGAAGTCTCCAGAGACCACAGAAATCCTTAAAATCGCTGAAGAGTCCTCATGATTGGAGGAAAGCCCTAGGCACTTGGTGTATTTGAGGTAGGAATGTAAATGCAAAACAAACCAAGCATGAGGAAAAAATGTTTCAACTTGCTGTGTGTTCTAATGTAGACTGCCACAAAACTTTGTGCAGGCTCTAATACTTTAATGAGAACTCACCTTGCATTTGTGCTATTTATACAGTATCATTATATTCATTTAAGACAATTTAATGTAAATACTGATGTTTTCTTAGAATACATAAGATGAATATGAAATTATCTCTGTTTCAGAGAAAGAAAATAATTGTGAAGAATCTGCATGATGCAAACAGATTTATTTGCCACCAGCCATCAGCTGCTGCTGAAAGAACAGACCTGCTAAAAATGAGAACTGAGAAGTGGTCCATTTGTTCTGGCTGCTGTTGGCCATTTATCTGAGGTTGTCTGATTCTGAGTCTGTCTGATTCATACGCCTCTATTCTAGCCTTCCAAACAGCCATTCGTAGCGGACTGAGATTTATTAGGGAAGATTACACTTGCCACTTGTACAGTGTCCTTAAGGATAAGAAGTCATCTAAAGATAGTGGAACATAAGGATAGTCAAAGTTATTACTTTCAATCCCTTTGCCACTTTTTACCTGATTCTTGAAGCCCCATATGGGTCTGGTTCAAACAGGGTACAGAAATACACGTGCAGCTGAGTTTCCTAGACATTTAGCAACAGCAATAACCATTTTCTAAATTTTGTTTTTTGTGATAAATATCTGGTTTTCATGTAGTGATATGAGCTACCAATTCTTAGCAGCCATTGTAGCTTTCAGAAAGAAACACCTTCTCCTTATCAGCAAATGGGTCTTCAGAGGCTCAAGGTTGATAAGTTCTGTTCTTACTTGCAGTCTCAGAATGAGCAATAGATTTTTTTGATGCCTAAAATTAGTTTGAAGTAGCCCAAATTAGTGTCAAAGAATATGCAGATGGAAATAAAACACCAGGTCATCTTGTCACCTTCCAGCAGTGTAGGACTGCTCCTCACAAGTAGTTTTATCAGTAAAACTATCATGGCTAATTTTAAACATGCCAAAAAATGTAATTTTCCTCCTCCTTCATAATCTTCTTCCACACATACTTTTAGCTGGATTCTTCTGGCAAAATGTCTAAATTTCCTTTTCCACCATTTTTTCCCCATTTTTCTGGTAAAGGTCAAATATGCTTCTCCACTTTACTTTTGCAGTTCATCTGTGGACAGTGAGGCTGATACACCTGGCCTACATCTCCCAGGTGGCTCATGCAGATTGAAACTGGAGCACAGCATTTTGTGAAGGAGGCCAGAGAGAAATTTTCACATAGTAACTGTGTAAGGACACAGATGCTTGGTTGAGCATCTATTTGCCCTCAGTGCTGTTAGCTAATCAGCAGGGAAACAAGAAGCAAGAGCTTAGGAGACATGGTCTCTTGGGAGATCTAACACCATACTCATAATGTGTTTATTTGTTTATAACTTCTGAGTGTTTTCAGCCCCTTATGTTCTTTACTCTTCTTTATAACTTCTCAGTAAAAAGAAATCTCTTGCCCTTTCTTTGAACTGCTCCTTGATAAGGAATCTCTTTTTTCAAGAGTGTGAACTTCAGTGGGTATAACATTACAGTTGTAATCTCCATTGCAAACACAATTACTATACTTCACTGCTGCAGGCTCTGACACCTCTAGGCTCCAGGAAGCTCAGCTGATTCTAGCAGGACTATTCCGATGACCAGTGCACATCCACATGTGCAGACTTCAACTGCTGTACATTTACAAACTTTACATGTCCTCTGCGGCATCCGACTGTTTATGCAGAATGAAATGCTGCCAGGGCCTGTAAATCATGAGGTAAATCACAATGACTCTTGGATAAAAAATATCACTTTTTTTTACAAGTATGCTGCTGTTTTGCACAAAATCACAACAGGTATCTAAATAACAAAGGGGAAATTATTTTTTCTTCCTTTTCGTCTCTGTTTCATAATTCACCCCTGTTTTATCTCTCCAAACTCATTTCCCAAGGGGATTTCCCATTCTATCAATGTGTCTGGTGAAGGTTCTGTGACATGTATATCAACAGGAAAGAGAATTTCCTTTGATGCACACCTCATGGCTTTGATGAAGACCTCCAATATAGCATATGGCTATCATTAATACTTAATAAAAACCCACCTTGACACTGAACTCTCCAAAAGTTATATGAACAGACACAAATAGTTTATACCCCAATATATCCAAGGCCAAAATCTGGTTCAAGTCATTCAGAAACATAAGACTGTAAGATTTTGTGTATGCTGATCAAACTAATGGTTTACAGTGGTTTGCAATGACTTCTAAGCATCCCTCTGCACAGTCTCATGTCCATGGGTACATAGCTAACTCTTCCGAGGTTACTTCAGGGAACATAAATCAAAAGCTGTAAAGTATCTGTCTTGGTTTGAAAAAAGACAGGTGTCAGCTTAAGGAAGGCAGGAGCCTCTCTTGAAATGGAAAATGTAAACCTACTCCCTCCGAATTATTAGAATTTTGAAATTAAGGAGCTCTCAGCAAAAGACATGAGAATAGGAATAACAGTTCTTTACTAGGAAAATTGAAATAAAACAAATGCAAGAGTACGAAACAAAACAAAACGAACCACTGACAGAGTCAGAAAAGCACAACATGACACCCTGTTGTCCCAGGGTGTTGGTAGCAGTCCGATTAAATGGTGGCTGCAGTCCTGAATTGGCAGATGTAATTCTGTTAAAGCAGTGATCCTGTTGAAGGGTGTAGTTTTCCTCTGGGGATCCAGTAGAGAAGAAAGCTGCTCCTCTGGCAGTCCAGTGGAAGAGAAAGCTGTTCCTCTGGAAGAGAGCTCTGTCCTTTGCTGCAAAACCCCCAGACTTTATTCAGCTGGGAATGCTTGGCTCCTTCCCCCTGGGCGGAGCATCTCACAGTGGGATGGTGAGTCATGAGGCAAGGCATTGATGGGCCCATTAACAGGAGATGGTCCAGGATCGAGTTATCTGTGGGTCATGCAGCCAGGCATTGTTGGGGCCGATAACAGAAGACAGTCCGGAGGGAGGAGGCAGGGAACAGCTGTGGGAATGCCTTAGCCTGACTATAAGCCACAGCCCATGGGGTGGCACCCTGAATATTGTTCTTCCCCTTAGCCTGGAAAGTTCTGTCAAGTTCGGTTCTGTATTTGTTCTGTGTTACAACTCCGCCCCCCAAACTCCCTCATTGGATTGTATCCCAGTTGTGTCCTCCCCTCTCCCTGTCCCTCATTGGTTCCCGTTCTGTTACCGCCCCCTTGAAAAGCCGTTTCCACGCCCACCTGGGCGTCAGTCCGGCTTGGGAATTCGGCCAGTCTAGATGGTATATTCTGCTGTGTATGTCTGGATTGCGTCGGATTAAAAGCTATTGGACTGCACCCTCCCGCCTCCTTTGTTCTTGGGACGCTTTCTGCCTTGAAATCAGGCTACCTGGGGCGAGCCACACCGAAGAGGGAAAAAAGCGCTTTTTCCACCCGGCTCTGAGATTCTCCCCTGCGTTTCCTCTGCTGCCGGCTGAGCGGCGAGGACGCTTGGGAGACGTGGCTGTGCTGCCTCTTCCTTGTGAGCTCGACCAGGGAAAAACCCAGGAAAGCGAATAAACAGCCATTAACAGAAGATAGTCTGCAGGGAGGAGGCAGGGAACATTGCCACACCTGGTTTCAATAGCTCATGGAGATGGAAATAGAATACAGATAACCCAGGATAGTATCTTTGCTCCTTTTAATCCTTATCAGTGAAATGGAAGCTTTCCTGCTGTTGTTACAACGTTTTGGTATCTAGAAATCGTATCCTGTTCCCTACTATACAGGGCTTGTGTCCCACAGGTTGAAATTACACTGTTCACCTCTATGAGTTGTTCTGATACATGGCAAGTTGAATTGGGTGTTAAAAAAGCATGTGTAGAGACATGGCCACACAGCTTAGGCATGGACTTGGCCACTTAATACTACTGGATTTTAGTGGTTTGGATTATAGATACCTAAAAAAAATCTATCCCTTGTTATTTAATGAAGACTTGTTTAGGATCTGTTTTATTTCTAATTATAGACTATTTGGTTACCAACAGGAAAATGCTAAGCTGCACAGTTACCGGTGGTTTTATTGCCAAATGCAAAGTTTGATCTGTTCAATTGTACTACAAAGACACCTGACACGTTCCAAAATTCCAGGCAATGCTGGCAGGAAGGCAGGCAAACACAGTGCTAGGTTGTCACATTACGGGGAAACACAGAAGGGTTTTGATTATCATAGATGTTCTTATATCAGCACCCCATCACTCCCTGGATAAGCACAGTGTTCTAAGTTTGAGGGAGACAAGATAAAGGGGATGACAAGGAATAGAAACAACACTAAGAGCAGCATCTTCAAGCAAGCATATATATTTTGACAACCAGGGCCAATAAAGGTGTCAGATGTACCAGGTCTTTCTTGGTGTAAAACATAAAAATATATTTAAGTGTCACACAGTTTTATTTAAAGACCCTTCTCTATTTTTCTTCTTTTTGACTGCTCAGAAGAAATATCTACATTCAAGCATCCTGTGCTTGTCAGTGAGTGGGATGGAATGCAGATAAAAATCCATGGTGTTTTAGCTCTCAGAGTCAGCATGTGCCATTCTGGATCCAGGAACATGAGCTATATCTGTCTTCAGAGGTGATAATGCTATGGTACTCCGCCAGTCATATCAGGGGCCGTATAGAGGCTTGTTATCATGGGGCTTCTCTATGAACTGTGCTGTTGGCTATTTATCTGCATCTGCTGGGATATAGAGACTGTGCACCAGTGCTTCCTCAACAGCTTCAGACAGCCCCAGCCTAAGGTGATGGTGCTGGTATATTTGCCTTTAGGTACTATAGAGAATGTGCCATGTCCTTGCTCTGGGATTCAGAGCATCCTCTTAATGATTCAATTTTAGATGAATTTGTCATTACGCTGGCTTACACATAAGGAAAGGAGTTAAATTTAGTCATATTTCAAGCTGCTGTCTTCTTGCAATTGGAAAACAAGCAAATGTACTAATTTACAAATTTATCTCCAGGCTTGAATTGACATTGGAGTTTTTGGGAGGACAACAGAAAACAAGGAATTAATCTGTGTGCAAATGTCAGGTTGATTCTGAGATTAATTACTTGAAATAATAACAATTTCAAGACTTATTCTTTTCCTTTTTAGATTCCTAAAGCTTACAATCCCCTATAACTAATTAAAGCATTTTGGAAGCAGGTTACTTTTAAATCAGTGTTTAGGCAAAATTATGTATTCACCACTGATTTTTTTTTAACTTATCTGACCGAACAGCAGCAAAAGCAGATAGATGTAAGCATTGGAGTCAGATCAGAAGAGATAAAGGTTTCGGAAGTAAAGTGTGCAATGGCCTGATACAAGAAATACATAAGAGCTACTAGTGAAAAGACAGAAACCCTAGCTTAGAAGCAGCCTCGTGTGTCAGTCACTGCTATTGTGAATTAATCCCTCTTTATACTAGTGCTAATAGCTTTTGGGAACACCCACAAAGTTAAAAAAGACAATGAGAGGTAATTGCATCAAGATGCTGAGTTTCTCATTTAAGGTATTGTGTCTCAGTTGACATATAAATGTATTCAGAATCAACAGTTTCTGGTCAGTCATTTGCAGAATTGCATAGGGTTACACAGGACTACACTGGTGGAAAGTCATGCAGTAACCCAGAGCAGATGTGTGAGAAGATACATTCTAAATTCTAGATTTAGTAGTGAGACACTCTTTTCAGCATGGCTTGTAGCAAAAGGTTTCATGTGTCACAAAAGAACCTGGAAGTACAGAGTTTACAGATCGTCTGTGTCAGAATCTCCAGCTAGGAGATTTGAACCAGGAGAGTTCATCTTTGCTTATTCATGGCATCATGGGCCATACCTCTGAAGAGGACAGCAACAGTGGGTTTTTGGAACTGTAAGCCTGAGCAATATGAAATTAATATTGACAGAAATGCACAAATTCAAGGCCGTTTCTGGCAGCTAGAGAAATTTGAAGGGATTTTTCTCTGAAAATGGATCTCAGAGTCAGAAGCAGCTTTGGACCGCATGAAAATGAAGCACATTTCTGTCAAAAAAAATTTTCCATATTACCCTTGAATCATCAGTTCATAATATCCATAAGGTTCTTGCCATCCCTTTGTACGTGTTATACGTGTTGCTCAGTTAAAAAAAATGACAACAACAAAATTATTAGAAATGGTGTGTCCTCAAAAACAATGCCAGCATAGTTGAGCATTTATAGAAATAGATATTACCAATACTGCACCCACAATTATGTGATGCAATCCCTGGTATATTTTGTAACTGGATGTTACTGAACTCTGCCAACACAGTCACTAAGCTTGTGTTTTTACTGTGGTTTCAACAGAGTGTTGTTTTTCTACAGCAGAGATCCAACAGGTGTAACAAGTAACATGGGAAGAGTACCCCTAAAATATTACTAATGGAATTATTTTAGTTATTGTTTATTAGTAACATGAGGTCAATCTTAATTATGTATTTTTCTAATACTAACAACTGGAAAACATTTTTTCTTGGACAATATTTACAGATACTAATTCATATTTAAAAGTTTACATTTTCACTCCTGGCAGTCCAAAAGTGTGAAAAAACATTCAAGAATACTGTACAAACCATGGATGCTGCATGCTGTGGGTGAGTTACTCTAGAGGTATTGCCAGTACAAAATGTTAACACAAAGTATAACAAGTCAGTGTCAGAGATCACAGGAGAGAATTCAGGTGTGAGGGAAACCCAGGGGGTCTCTAGTCAGGCTTCCTGCTCAAACCAGGATCAGATGTGGTCAGAACAGCTTTCTCAGGGCTTTACCCAGATAAGTCTGAAAACTTCAGAGGCAAGACAGTGCACAAATGTTTTGTGGGCAACTTACTCTCCTGCTGGACTATCCTTATTGTGACAAAATTTCTCCTTCTATCCACTCCAAACTCCCCATTTCAGCTTTCAATTTGCTCTCCACATCCTGTGATATGCCCCCAAGAAAATCCTGACTCTACCTCCCAAATAACTTCTCTGTAAGTCTCCCCTGGAGCTCTGTCTTCTCCTGTCTAAACAAGCCCATCTCCCTCAGCCTTCAAAGGCAAGCACTCCAGCACTGATGGTCTTGGTGCGCTTTCCAGAATCACTCCAGCTGATCAGTGTTTGGTGTTTTAGAGCGGGCACAATGCTGGATGCATGTTTTAGATGTAGTCTAATGAGTGCTAAATGGAGGGAAATAAACCTGTCCCTGATCTTCTGGCCATGCTCTGTTAACATAGCCCCAGGTGGTGTTGGTCATTCCAGCTGCCAGGACTCGCTTCTGGCATGGGCTCATCTTGGTGTCCACCAGAACCGCGACGGTGTCCTCAGGAGAGCGTCCCCTCAGGCAGCCAGACCCCAGCCTGGATCACTGTCAGAGGTTATTTGCCTTTGTCTGTCCCTGTTGAATTTCACAATTTGTTCTCAAGGTGTGAATTAAAGGAGTCACCATGTTTGGTACCATTCCAAGCCGTACACACGACTGGGAATCAGACAAACTCACATGAACCAGGAGAACAGCAATCATTCTCCTTTCTTCTTTTTACCCTTGGGCAAAACATGTCACCTCTCTGTTTTAATGTTGTCACCTAAAAAGGCATTTGGCATTTATTGGTATATTTATTTCCCTTTGCAGAGCACTCTTGGCCAGGTTTATCAGCAATATTTGATTTCTTTCTCCTAAAACAAAGAGGATGAAGACAGACAGGGATTGAACCCAGGTTTTTACCTACAGAGTCATTCAGGAACAGCTGCTCAACAAATAGACAAACTCAGTATATAATTATGAATATATGTGTATATATATTCATATAATTATGAATATGTGAACTAAGTGTAAAAGTAATTTTGCTTTAAACCTATTTCTCAAAAATATCTAAATTTGAACAAAAGCACAAGCTTAATTTTCATCAGAAGCATCCCAGAAGAATTCTAAGTGTAGTGCTTACAGGCTAACTCCAAATTTGCTGAAATAGAATTCTGTGTGATTCACAATTAATTTTGTCATTGTCATTTTTATTTTTAATATTTTATCTTTTAGCTCATTTTTCCAGCCTCTGCTCTAGATGGTCAGTCATCTGCTGATACCCTTCCCTTGACAGAGTGCTAAATAGGCACTTTATGATGTTGCAAAGTTTGTCTTGGGATTCACTAATTGTCAGAGTAACACCCCAAAGGCAATGTTTCCTGATAAGCTGGACATGGCAGAAAAAAAGGAAATCTGCTCCTTAGGTTGTTCCCAAGTAAAGTTTGCACATAATTTTTTCAACTAGTGTGGGACATCTTCACTCTGCAAAAAAAAATCCAGGCCAAACTTTCAAATTGTGTTTCTGTCTGTGATTCATGCTGCACACCCTGTGCAGCAGGGTGTGACTCTACGTGCTGGGGACATGTTTGCACAGATCCTCGCTGGATACCTGTAAAACACAATGGTTATTTCTGACAGAGAAACAAACTTGCTCAGTAAGTAGAAAATGCTCCTCAGCTATGAACTTTCACACTAAATTTTTTGTTTTAAAAGTTGCAGCACTGGCAGCCACTTGCAGACAGTACATTGGAGGTGTCCATTGAAGGCCAGGTGTTCATTTTATGATCAACACACCAGAAAGTACTGATTCCTTTCACCAGTTCATCTGTCAGGCTGTTAGCAGGAAAAGTGACTATCCTCTAGACATGGTTTAAAAGGTAATAACTGAAGTGACACTCTTCTCCCATGGGATCTCTTGGCTGTCTGTTATTCCTCCCACCACACAGATCATGGCACAGGTGGCTCTAATACAATCCTTTGTCTGTAGACTTAGAAGACACAATGTGTCATCTTTATGTAATGTCTCCTTTTGACAGTGAGATCTCATACCAAGACCACAGTCCTTCATTAAAGCTGTATGAGCCCTAGTGTCAAAGAAAGAGTCAAATGGCATAATGAGGCCAGGATACCCATCCAGGTTTTCCCTGTGGATAATAAAAGACATCTAGATGCAAGCAGTTCCAACTCTTTCTTATCCACAAACACTATAACTTCTTTCATATATAAAAATACATAAAGAAAGACTTGGAATCCTTCCACAAAGGTCTGGAGGTGGTTTGCAAGTGCTATAACCATGAAAATTCTGATTTGAACACAAAAGAGCACACAAACTCAGTGAAAACATACAGCAGACATTAACCCTGGAAAAGAAGAGCTCTTGACGGAAATATTTCTTGGCTGCATTTTCTCTCCCACACCAAGATGTGCTGTACTGACATTTTATAAATGCTGTAGGTGTGGTCAGCAGTAAATCATGACTCTTCTGGGGAGCTCACTCCCCAGCACCTTCAGCTGTATTATGCCTCGAGGGTGGCTGTCTCACAGCGTACTCATGCGCAACTCAATACTTAGGCAAAGAATCTTCACATTCATGTTACAACATGGGAAAAATATTTCTGTAACATTGGTACTTTTCCAATTTCATTTTCTCATACCTGATGATCATCCTCATGCTTAAGGGCTCTTGAAAAGAAATGTCTTGGCTGTGTAGACAGCTAGAGCCTTTAGGGTTCTGGCTTTTCTCAGGAAAATTATGTTTACCTTTTGACAGAGTGCCAAGCATTAAAAAACTCCTTCCTGCAGTATCACAGTTAAAGAAGGTGAGTTTAAAGGGAAAAATAAAATTAAAGCCAACAAGACAACCCCGCCTTATCCATTATCACAGTTTGCAAGCTTGGAAGAAGATAGAAAGCAGCAAACTGCCAAAATAAAAGCGGCAAACTTATGCAACTTGGTGTTTCAACTGACAGAAAGAAGTATTTGGGTGCCTAATCTCAGTGGTATCTGTGCGATACTATAGTGCTATAGCTTTTAGGGCTGACCCAGCAACATATCTAGCCATTATTGAAATGCAATTGTACAACAAACGTAGCTAAGTTAGTTTCATTCTTTTTAATATGCCTTGCTTTGTTAGAGATTTGTGTGCTCCTCTGATTGCCTTTTGTCCTTTGACTAGCCTAACATATTCTGCATCATGCAGCATTGTGCTCTGCTTTAGGAAAATGGATTTGAAAATTGGCTGTATCTCACTGACACACACAAAAAGTCTCATTAATTCATCCAGTTGTAAAAATGTAAAACACCACAATGGCTATTCACCAAGAAACTGTGAGGAATAAAACTATATTAAATACTTGCATTGAAGATACAGCTCTACCTTTGGTCATTTTGACTATTAATCAACATTCTTTTAAAAACTTATTAACTCCATATGCTAATAATATTTTCTACATTTAAAATCAAACCCACAAACCAAATGGAGCAGTACAGTTACATAGTCTGACTATATAGTGTCATATAATCTTGTTGTTGTTCTTGTCATCATACTATGCATATTGAACTGGTTTAGGCACTACTGACAATTCTTTTTTTCAATAGTAAAATGAGAATGAGGCACTTTTACAAACAAAACAATGTGACAGTTGAAAGTTCCATGAAAAACTTCTTGTTTAGAGTGTTTAAACCAAACAAAATATGTTCCTTCATCTACTGAGTAAAGACTGAAAGATTTTGTTGTTGTTAAGTCAGTAAAATCTAATTCAGGAGTTTATTTTGACTATTTAGGATTTTTTAAAGAGACACAATAAAATTAATTATCAAATTATTATAAAAATATGATATAGTATTTTAATGTACAAGTACCAGTAATGGAAAATGATATTTATAATTTCTGTAATGTTTGGTTACTGTCAGTCTGTTTGCATCAACCCCAAGTACATGGCTATTTTATCTTATTCTCCTTCTGATCCCTTCTCTTTCAAGAAAAAAACAGAAAAGGAGAGAACTGCTTGCTGTACAAAGTCTCATGTTCATTCCAGACCTAAGCTGAGGGTTTGGAAGTTGTGCAGGCTTCTGGAGAAGTCTCCTGCATTAGCTAGAGGCTTGTTTGCATTTTGCTCATTTTCTTTTTTTCATGGCTTTAATACCATGAAAGCCCCAAGAGCTTCATCAGTAGACTAGTAAATCCTATGACCAAGCTCAAGTGCAATCCTGCAGTTCTGTGACAAAAAAACAAACAACAACAACAACAAAAAAGAGAGAGAGAGAGGAAAAAAAAAAAAAAAGAGGGAGAAAAGAAAAAAAAAAAAAAACACAAGAAAACCCCCCTAGGAAATCTTGAAAAGCTAACCTCTCAGTAATACTTTCTCACCTCAAGTTTCTGTTTTCAGTGACATAGGAGGAAAAGGCTGAGAGACATGCCACCTCCAAGGATTTGTCTTTTTGTGATGAGAAAGACAATATACTTCAAAGTTAAGTAAGGAATATAAAATTTGAAAGTGCTCAGGACTTTTCAAAATGTAACTTAAAAGGGCTGGGATGCTGACTTTGCAATATCTCATATGCAGTCCTTCAAATCTGGCTGAATTTGGAAAAAAAATGTTCTTGTGATGAGGCTATGAGGAAAAAAGTCAGTTTAATTATTCTCCCTTAGAGTTATGCTTTTGCAGGTGAGGAAATATCTTTTTTAAAGTTATGCAGTACCTCGCTGCATAGTATATTAGTAATGGATAATTTTTGGTACTGTTACGATAGAAATAGGAAATCCAAGAAAACCCGGATTTCACTTTGTAGGTTTGGGGGCTTTTAAAATTAATTTAAGATTTTGTGCCAGCAAAATAGGAATCAATGTTTTGCATTTAATGTTGCAAATGATACTGACATTTTCATTTGCACAAGAATGAGATGTCATTTTAGATTAGAACATTCAGCCAGACTTGTAGCATCCTGAATGTTCAACAAAGTTTAATACTCTGCCATTATCTTCAGGTTAGACATGGATTAGTTATAATGTGGTAGACACGAGGTAAATCACAATGACTCTTATTAGGACCGGATAACTTCAGATCTCATGCACTATTCATAATGAAACCAAGTATGGACCTCTTTTAAACCTCTAAAAGATGTCTGAGGCAGTCACCATAAAATCTTTTCTATACTGTCAACAGAATGAAGGTTTGTAAAGTTAATGTCTTCCTGGAAATGCATGTCAAGACATCTGTGGAATTGACCCAGCAGTAGTTCACTTGTTTTGTGGAACTTCCCATTATATAGGTGTGGGAGGTTATGTTATCATGTACCCCTCTCCTTACTTTCATCACCAACCTCGTGTCAGCTTCAGCTTCAATCTCCATCAGCAATTAATGTTTGAAATCATTTCTTCCCAATAAAGTCTTCAGGAGCCTTCCTCTTGACTCCAGGTGGGTGTACTGGACTCTAGCCTTTTGTGTTACCAGTAGAAAAATGTGATAAATTGCCAATAGGAGAATGAAGTATTTCAGCAATGGCAGGACTACTTTATTTTGATTTGGGTTTGGCTTGGTTTTGGCTCTTTTTTTTCCCTTTTGTCTGAAGAAATCTAGGCAAACAACACAATGTAGCTTACATTTCTTGCATTTCTGCTTAAGCATTTACGGCTTGGAGCCAAAAACTAAATTGTAACACAACAAAATAAATTGTTCTTACATTGTAATGCTTCCTGTATTAACAAGACTTTTCCATTGCTCCTTCAACCTTTAAAAAGGGGACAAACCTAATCTCTCTGCGTTAGCTTTTCACTAGAAACATCAGTCTCACAGGGTTTCAGGCAGATACAATTCATGTGAGATACCATGTTGTAGCTATCATCCCTCAAAGGCATGGGTGTGAGGGTCGACAAAGGTGAAATAATTCTGTTTCTTATACAACAGTTATGGTATCCCAAATGTAAAAAGAAAAATTGTAAAAAGGACAATAAATAGTATTGAAGTTTTGGTAATATTTTATCATTCATTGTGAAGTCATAAACAGCAGGATAAAAAAATTGTTATTGTTTTGCAGATAATCCTGCCAAATAGCCTTGGTTATTAGACATAGGGTCAACTACATTCCAGAGAAATACAAATTTACCCTTATTTTTCATAGAAATTGAATGGAAAAAAGCTATAAAAGGGTAACTGTTTACATATCTAAAATATCTTCAAAAGCCAAGTTATATACATCCTGAAGGAGTTATACTAGAGACTGATAAGAGAAAGATAGTGTTGGAAGTAGTTAGTAATTTCATTATTCAAAAGAGAGATGGGCAACTTCATATTCTTCAAGTCCTGGTGGAGTTGTAACAGTAAGCAACAGGAGGATCTCCAGGGCAGAGTGTCTTTTCTGGAAAAAGTCAAATAAAAACAAAGGCAGTAAGCTGAACATCTGCATTGTTCTTTTCCTAAAGTCATACTCACTGAAAAGGGTGAGTTTGCTTGGTGATCTTCCTGTGTCACAGGTTATAATCAGCCTGTAGGACCATCTGGGAAAGTGTTGTTTTCCCACCTGGCCACAGTGTGTCTGGTTCAGACACAGGTCTACTGGAAAAAACAGGCACTACCAGGCAGAGGGTCACTTTGTAGTCACACTAACCGGCTGTGGGCACATGGCTGCAAAGCCCTCCTGTGACTTCCTTCCTCAGAGACAGACCCAGCAGGTCTGCCTGGCCAGGTGTCTTTCTTGCAGTGTATTCTGATTAGCATTCTGTGGTGTGCTGTGGTCTAAAGGGCCTCTTCACAAAACATAGAAATATGTGTATTTCTTTTCTTCAGAAATCCTACTTCATCTGGGTTGTGTCAGTCAAATTTTTGCTGAAGCAAATCATGGCATTAACTACCACAGAAATGGACTTTATAATTTACTCCAATGAAATCTGAAAGCTTTTCAGAAGCTCCAGCTTCTTACTGCTGTTCAGTGACCCAGCATCTAGCATGGATGGAAGAAAATAGGCTGTATCTTAATTTGCTCTAAAGTGGCTACTTATGCAACACTGGATTCAGCGTGATACCCTAAAATGCCTGTTTGCCTGTATAGTCTGTTCAGCTTCTCCAGCTTGCTCCTTTACTTTGCTGTCCTCCTGCAGTTGTTGCACAGGATGCTGACACTGGAAGTCACGAATGCTTCACCTCCGATGGAGAGAAGGCAGAGCATCCCTGTGGATGATTCTGCTGCTAGAGATAAGCTTGTCCTTGAATCTTAAGGAGCATTCAAAACCAGACCACTTTCTGTAGGTATCTCACTAGTGACAGAGTTGGTCCTGTGAGCCTGCTGAGGGATACACTGTGTTGTAGATTATTTCCTCTTGAGATGAAAGCAAGCAAGTTCCTCTGTAATGAACGATTTGATGTTTGTACTTCATTGGTGTTGCCTAGATACTGTAATGACTGATGTCTTTAAAACACAAATAATCTTGCAAACAATAGAACATTATTAAGGTTGCAGAGTCAAGTCCTCAAAAGACAGGAAATGCCAGAACTAAGATTTCTCAGGAAACCTTAATTCAGCCACCTTTTGCTGAATATACTATGACGCTTTAGTTGCATAGGTCACCTGCTTCATTAAGCATGAAGAGGGACAGTGCTCCAACAGTGAGCAGTTGTATATTGCATTTGCTTCTCACTGTTCACTGTATACCCCATGGCCTTATTTGCCTCACATTATTCCAACCCTGCTGTAAGGCAGAATTATTCATTTCATCTAGGGTGTCAGAGTGTTTCACAAACATTAATTAATTCAGTCCCACAAAACTCAAATTAACTCATTTTTTGGTAAGAAAACCAATACAGAAGTTGTTTAAGGTCGAAGGTTTCTATCAGGTTGAGGTGTCAGTCAAGGTGATGTAAACCAGGAGCTTTCAGACTACTTTGAACTACATCTTGAGGAACAGTATCTGTTGAGTTTAACTGCAACTTTTACCTATTTTATATGTAATAAAAAGGTGTTTTTTTCTAAATAGAGTTTGCACATATGCATAAATACATAACTTGACATTATAAGAATGTATTTCTGGTCTATTGTGCTCTGAGAGATATTTTGAGTTTGCATTTTCTCATTCAGTACTCACTGAGTTTTTGCTCATGTGCATTTGTCATTAGAGACTGAATACTGGCATCACTGATACCAGAGATGCCTTCAAAATGCTGTGAAGACTGTCTATAATGTAACATTCTAAAGGAGTGGATGTAGCATAGGGATCTCTCATAAAGATACTACCCTTGGACCTTCACCATGACATTATTCATTATCTAAATCAATTGTGTTTAACCTTTCCTGAACCTCCATTTAAATTAAATGCTTATTAAATACATGTACAGCAACTGAATTTTTTTATGCTCTCAATATTTTAAGAAAATTGTATCCCCCATCTACACTGATAGAACATACGCTGCTTTTTTTTTTTGAATTCACCTAATCTACATATGAAGTTCTGCTCTAAATTTTAGCATGAGAGAAGTTTCCTGGCATTTATAAAACCTATTCTAAAATGTATTTGCCTATTCTTATATCACAGGATATTTGGTCTCTGTTTTATCCATATTATATTCCAGCATATCTGTGCCTGTATAAGAAAATTTTAAGAAAGCAAAAGAGGAGAGTGCAAATACATCTTTACACAACTGCACAGTTCACAGTGTACTACCATGAAAATATATTTGCCTTTCAAAGACGGAGCAAAACGGCTCAGATGTTTGCTGAGCAATACAACTGTCTAACCATAGTTGTGTCAGATTTATGTTAAAAAACAAAGAGGTTTTGCAACAAAGAACTCTGAAGTGCTCATGCTAATAACAAAGTTTTATATTTGGTTTAGAGACTAAGCTGAGAGCTGGACAGTTGAGAAAGGACCCTAACAAGACTTTATTATATGTTGAAACTGTCTCAGCCGTTTTTTGGGATGAACAACCTATTGAAATAACTCTGTGGAAATATCTCCAGGATGAAGTTGTTTCTTCAGCAAGAAAAGGAGATGTAACTACAACACTCAGAGTCACATGAAAACATAAAAGAGAAGGTTATTTCTCTCTGGTTTGCATATTGACAATGTTAATTGAAAAAATTATTGAAGTGCCTTGTAGGGACCTAATTTTAATTCCTTTTTGATTTAAATGGAAATTATATGGGGCACTTAGTTCATAAATCTACCAATGATGTATAAATGAGTATAGAGCTTTATTTGTTGCATATCAGTATAAACTTTCTGTTGTTCTTTTTTGTTCAATTATGAACACAAGAATTTGGATACACACATTAAGATGTATGTGGCTAGATTCAGAACTCTGATACCATCATCTTTTTGACTGTGACAGATTTCTGAAACATTATTCTAAAATTTTTTAATTTTATCCATTACTAAAACATCTTTTTCATAACTTCTGTATTCAGTTTTGTTCATTTTAGATGTACTGTCAGAGTTCATTTCCTGCAGCTTTTTTTGGCAATTAATGTAATCCATGCTTTGTCTGTTATAACCCGTACATAACTACCTTTTGTTTGGTGGATTATATATGTAGGTATACCAAACAAAACTGGGCTCAGTATTGTTTACTTTTTCACCAATGACTTGGATGAAAGGGCAGAGGCCTCCCCAGCAAGTTCCCTGAGGACACAAAGCTGTGAGAACTGGTTGATACCCGAGAGAGCTGTGCAGCCCTTCAGAAGGAGTTCAGCAGGTTGGAGAAATGGGAAGAGAAGTGTCTGAAACTCAAAAAAGGCAAACACAGGTCCTGCACCTTGCGAGAGAATAACCCCAGGCACCAGCACAGGCTTGGGCTGATCTGCTGGACAGCAAGTCTGCAGAGAAGGACCTCGGGGTCCTGGTGGACAACAAGTTGTCCGTGAGGCAGCAGTGTGCCCACAAGGCTGGCAGTATCCTGGGGTACATTACAGCATTGCAGGCAAGTCAACAGAGGTGATCCTGCCCCTCTACTCAGCCCTGGTGAGGCCACATCTGGGGCGCTGTGTCCATTTCTGGGATCCTCAGGATGAAGAGACGGGTAGCTCCTGGAGCAGGTCGAGCAGAGGGTGGCAAAGATGATTTGGGGACTGGAGCATCTCTCTAATGAGGAAAGGCTGAGGGAGCTGGGACTGTTCAGCCTCAAGAGAGAGGACCTCATAAATTTCTATCTGTATCTGAATATGAATACGAAGATAAGACAATGGAGCCAGGCTCTTGGTGCTGCCAGTAGAGCAAGGGACAAAGGGCAGAAACTGATGCACAGGAAGTTCCTGTGCATATGAACATGACGCCTGAATGTTATGAAGAATATCTTTACTGTGCTGGTGACCAAGCAATGGCACAGATTGCCCAGAGAAGTTGTGGAGTCACCTGCAGTGGAAATATTCAAGAACCATGTGGACACAATCCTGTGTAATGTGCTCTAGATGACCCACTCTGGTCCCTTCCAACCTGCTCTGTGATTCTGTGATATCCTTTGTGATTTACGCTCCCTTAAAAGACAGTTTTTAAAGTGGAAAATCTGTTCTTAACTCCTACAACTGAGCTCCATGCTGAAACACCGAACTGTGAATACAAGTCAAGGGCAATTGTTGTGCACTCAGAAGAGATTCTGTCTACTTAGAAACTGCATAGCAGTGGCCAACAAGTAATACATGCCATGAAAGCATCTGGTTTTCATTTCCACTAGGAGGACATGCTTCTCTTCTCTGCTAATGTAACTGCTGGTGTATTAAACTCATCAGCAGGACATTAAATATTTATTTGCTGTGAAGTCTTTGTTTCTGGAATTTTACTCCTGTACTGAGATGCAAGTGCACGTCTCAAATTCTTTATTGTCCTGATGCTGTTCAAATCATCAGGTAAGACATCTACACCAGTGTTAAATGATCCTAGTAGAGCGTCTGCTAAAGACAAGCATTTATCTGTTCTTTAAATCTGATGATTTAAACCTGCACGTAAGACTGAGGCTGTATCTTTCTTAACTATGCAGAGATTTTGCTAGTGTCAGCTAGGAGAGGTGATTTAGCCAAACTGGAGGTGTGAATTACTTCCATAGCATTGCCAGCCCTTGGATTCACTTGGAATCAGAAAACTGTGAATGTCACTTAAAGACACTTGTTCTCTGTTCTCTTGAGGTAGCTACACATTCAATACCACTTGGGTAATGTGGATGTGTGAGGAGGGAGAGACAGAAGAGGTGGAAAGAGAGAAGGTATTCACTGAAAAAAAGGTGATTAGAGAATAAATATTTTCACCCTTCAGAGCAGTCTGAGCAACTACGGTTGTATTTTCCACGGCTCTGTAAAATTTATTTACTGCAAAAGTATTTAATTGTCCTTGTCCTGTATAAAACAAAAGCAATCAAATGAAGTTTCAGTCAAGTCCTTAGCTAGGGAAGTTCAAAAGGGAAATTGAAAAGGAGTTTTACACCTCTGAGACTTAATTCCAAAGAATATTATCATGCTTTAGATTTTTTAACTCATAATACATGTTTTTATCTCTACACAAAACTCTCTTTAAGATAAAATGAAATATTTCATTGGTTAGTACAAGAGTGGTTCATTCTTACACTGTCTTCATTCTATCTTTTTTTTTAAAAACAACTGACCACATTTTACATTCTTCTTTTAAAAGATGCTGGTTATTGTTTCCTCTTGAGTATTCAGGTTTTCTCCTTTTTATTTCCCCAGTAGTATTTGTAACCTCTTCAATCCAATGCTTTAAAAGCCGGGTTTTAATACTTTGCCAATGTCTGGTTTTTTCTGAGTTTCATATCCCCCAGTTATGTTTGGAATCCCAAGCTATATTAATGTAAATTGTCTTCTTATTGTTTTATAATGGATAATGCGCTTTGTCAAAATATACTTTGAAATAAATACTAAACTGTACAGGGCCTAATTTACTTTGTTAGAATAGATACAGATTTCAATATGCATCAGAGAACTTATCCTCACAAACTGGTACTCACAGAAGCTTTTTAATTTAAGCTTTAAAAGTCCTGTTTAAAAAAGAATTTAAGGCTTTTAAAGTCCTGTTCCATTCTGTTAGGCTTTTGATCTAGTTGGACTTAGAGATTTATAATGTAAGAACCAAAAAAAAAAACAAAACTGGACCAGGTCTTGACACTTGATGTATTTTGACATTAGAAAACATAACTGTAAAAAGGACAACAGCACCATCTAAGAAAAGGCCCACACTGATGGCAGCTCTAAAATGAGCTGTGGAAAAGCCACTTGAATTGAGTAATTTCTAAGGAATGACTTTTCAGCTAAGCTGAGAATATCTGCAGGTATTTGGGGTTTGCTTTGAAGAATTTTGCTCTTTTATGCCATCATTCTGTGTTTTTGTTTGCCTTAGGGAACTCTGTCCTGTCTAGTGCAAGCATTTATTTAAAAAAAAAGAAAAAAAAGCCACAATAAATTTTGCAATAATTTGAAAGCTCAAAAGTCTTGTCTGCTGACTTACACAGGTTTAAAAACACAAACCTAAGTTAGTTCATCAG
The DNA here is from genome assembly GCA_013389985.1 of Dryoscopus gambensis. Taxonomy (NCBI): domain Eukaryota; kingdom Metazoa; phylum Chordata; class Aves; order Passeriformes; family Malaconotidae; genus Dryoscopus; species Dryoscopus gambensis. The sequence continues at coordinate 60,806 of WEIT01035935.1, read as the reverse complement.
TGATTGATTATAACACTCCAGCTCCTTCAAACAGGCAGCCAAAATGTCTTGTAAAAGTGCCTAAAGAATTTTTCAGAAGAATTCATCTACTAAAGACTTTTGTTGTTAAGAGTAAATAAATTCACCAGGTTTGATATTGTGGTAGATGTGGTGGAATTTTGGGACAGATGGTCATTTTCATCTAGACAGTTATTTTCATACAGACACAACTTCAAAAGCCTGCGTAGTTTGTAGGAACAAGAACAGCATTGTAGCTATAAAAATCAGTGTAAAAAAATTGCAATGTTTCACTTGTGCAGAGTTGCACATTCAATTTTTAGCAATTTCACTGGAGCTAGAATGGCAGAGGGAGATGCTGTGATTTTTCTCAACATGTGCCAGTGTTGTTGGTAACCAAGAGATTCTTTTAATTTTGGGCTGTTTGGTGAGGCAAAAGTGGCACAGAGTCCCCAGATCACGGAAATGTTGTTTGAAAGTGACTTCCAGATAGTATATAGTCCAACCTCTTCCTCAGAGCAGCACTGTCACTGACACTACAGTCATTCAGCTACGGTTTTGCCTGAGTTTTGAAAACCTCCAAGGATGGGACAACCTGTTTTAGTGCTGCATTTTCTCCCAGTGGTTGGTTGGTTGGTTGGTTTTTTGTGTTTGTGTGTGTTTTCATTTCTGCCATGCACCTCTCAAGGTTCCATGTTTCCTTTGACCTTCTTGTCATACTGATTGCCACTACTGAGAAGACTTAGGCTCTGTCATCTTTGTAGCTACCCTTCAAGTAGCTGCCACGTGCTGTAAGAACTTTCTTTGCCTTCACTCTGCTGTGCTGAACAAGCTCAGCTGCCTCTGCTTCTTAGTTAAGCAAGGGTTTGTAAAGTAAAAAAGACTGTGGAAAAAGACTATTCAATTTAAACCACATACGGTAGCTGATGAACAACTGAGCCTGATATGTGTGAGAAAACCATTGACTTAATTACTCTAAATACACATTAATCTAAAAAAAAAATATAACTAATACTGTAGTGTCTAGAAGTTTCTATTAGCATCAGACACTTGTTCTTTTAGCACTATGAGAACCCAAAGTACAGTGATTTCTGATACAACATTTCTTCAGTCTATCTCTTTAACACAACAGTTGTAGGAGTCATTTCCAAATCAATATTTTATAGACGTTATGGAAAAAGATATCCAGTTTGGTCCTGCTAAGACCCACACAGACAAAAGATTTCAGAGTTAAGAGGCTCAGAAAAGTCATAAAGCAAAAAGTCTAAACTTCTTTAATCCTTTGTTCATGTTATTATTCTTACCCTTTGGCCCCTTTTCAACTGAGTAAACTCCATCATATTATATCAGCAGTCCATAGGAGACACCATACTACCATCGGTTAAGGTGCTACTCTGATGGAAAGCACCATCTTCCTATTTTTTCTTCTGTTTCAACAGAAATATTCCCAGGGAATTAGATGAAGTGGGAAAGGTGTTTTGGCCTGATAAAGATAATTCTAAGTGCATTTTCTACATGAAAAGGTGTGCAGCCATAACTGAAAAGTGGCTGCCGGGACTAAGCTACCTTTCAAAATCATTTTACACTTGAGAGGTAGATACCTCAGGTTTTTGTGTTTTAGTTAAAGCAAGACAGTGTCTTGTGCAGTACAACTTATCTCTTCAAAGCTGAAAGCTGATCAAATGCAAAGTTTTTAAAAGTTAAGAACACCTGACATGTAATGGAAGTTTCTGTAAGTGGAAGAAATTCTGAAACCTGAAACTTACCTTAAATTGTGATGAATGTGAGAAATAAACACAAAGGATAGAAATAGATGGTTAAAATTAATTTTTTCCCTTTAAGGTTGTAGGAAAAAAAACAGTATTATCCATTCCCATAAGACCTATTGTCAGCAGGTACAAACACTGCTGTCCTTCCTGAATATTTTAATTTTTTTTGAAGAGACAGGAGCTGAGATTTTTTTTTTTCTATTAAGTGTAGCTGAAAAAAAAATGTAAGGACAGAAATGTCAGGACAAGCACTCATTTTGTGTCATGGCTAAAAGAAAAAAAACCCATGCTTTTCATAGTTATCATGTCAACCCTCACAATTCAGCAAGGGAGATGGGATAATAAATGGGAAGAAAACAGCAGGGCAGAGTAAGAAGAGTGAAATAAATGACTGGAACAAGAATTGGGATAAGACTAACGGCATAATTGAGTGAAAGACTTAATACCTCTCTCAAGAAGACTTAACGTTTAGACTTGAAGAGTAAGTCAAATATCTCAGTAAGAAGTACTGTAAGAACAGGCTGAAGTGGTAACCTTTTTAAATGGAAATTTCCATTAGGCAGGCAGATATCATATTTAAACATATTTGATCACAAACATACCTTGAAAAATTTGAGTAAAGGAGGGGAAATTAAGTGAGAACTCTTCTGCAAATACAAAGATTGTATGTGCCCATTATGTTGTGAGATATGCATAAATTTATTTTGTATTTTACATCAGGTATTATGGCAACTCAGAAAGAGTCCACAAGCTGACAAAAAATTGGAAAAATAAGACACCTGGATTAAATTGTGCATTAGGCATCCCGTTTTTTTGTTTAATCACAAAGTCTTTTGTCTTCTCCAACAGCATCAGTCTTAGACAGAGAAGAGAAACTGGTAAACACACACTGATTGACAGCTTTTGCACTTTTCAGCTTCAACTAATGGAATTCCCAGGATGCCTGAGTATGCACAGCAGGCTTGCTGATTTTCTCACAAATAACCTAGCCAATTCCCTGCAGTGGTCTGGGAAAAGAGGGTGTGAAGAGCTGCATGCTTCATCCTCCAAAGAAGATGCTGCAAAAAGAGACAAACAGGTGAATAATGGAATGGTTGCTTGACAAGCTGCCACATATAGATATTTTTGTTATACACAAAAGCTACATTGTCAGTAAAGTGGGATGTGACATATAAGAATAAAAGACCTGACTCAGTTGTCAGCAAACCTTTCTCTTTTTTGACCAAAGGTTTCTTCGTCAAGGAAAGCAATTGGATTGCTATAAACTGGACCTGGGGAGTGAACTAATGTGCATGCTGTGTAAAATGATCTTTTCACTTGGTCCCAGAGTGAACAAATCAAACCAGCTTGGCAGTAAAGCTGTTTTCAAGAGTGACAAAAGGTCGCTTACATTTAGTTAAAACCAACACTTGCATCAACAAGTGCAACGCTTGCAACAACTTATTACTATCTCTAGAAATGAAAAAATTATTTCTATTTACTGAATATATGTTATAAAAAGTATACTTCTCTGATATGCAAGTCATAAACAAAACTCATATAATAAGAAATATTTGTGGCAGTGAGAGCAGCATCTATCATAGGACATGGTAATAAGTATTTCTAACATACATAACATATGTATTGTATTTGACAGTGTTCATTTCCTCTAAATAACTCAGCATAAAGGACACTGGATACAGGTCCTGTTCCTACCTTTACCAATAATAAGCAGTTGGAGACAGATCAAATTCTATGGTTAAAAATGATACATATTGATAACAGATTGCCAAAGGAAGATGTCAAATTTTAGAAATTAATACACTTTTTGAATCAACTCTTCAACTTTGGTTGACATGGAGAATACCTTTCTTTGGAAAAGAAGTAGGAATATTTTATTTTCTAACTTCATGTTAAAAAAACCCCTTTTTATTGAAAATATTTCTAATTTTCACTGGCACATGTTTGTTCGTTCTATTATTCATTTTCTGTGCTTCATCATGTAGAGAGAGGAAAATAGATTGTCTGAAGTTTTTTGCACTAATAGGCTATGCTAATGTCATTGTATGGGCTTAAAAATAACTTTCAGTCTTTGATTAAATTTATTACAAACAGAATTTTAACAAAATATGTTTGTCAGCACTTTTCTAATTTGTTGAATTTGTAGCCTCAGGATTTGAAATGCTCTTTCCAATTAACAGATATATTTTATGTTTCTTTTTACAGTTACAGGATTGTAGGTAAGCAAATCCAGATGGCTCTGTCTTTTCCTCTCCTGAAACATCCAGTTGCACAGTGGAACACATCCAAAGAGAAGGACAGTAACTCACAGTTCCTCTGAGAAGCTGTGGATGCCCCATCCCTGGTAGTGTTCAAGGCCAGTTTGGATGGGGGTCTGAGCAACCTGGTCTAGTAGGAGGTGTCCCTATCCATGGCAAGGGGTTGGAATGAGATGATCCTTGGGGTGTCTTCCAACCCAAGCCATTCTATGATTTTAAGCAAGAACCTGAAGCTAGGAATTATGTCCTCTATTTTCCTTTTAGTATATTGTAAAATTGTACTTGCAAAGGTTGAAGTCTGGTGACACGATGTGCAGTATGTTGCTGTTTACAGAAAAGCAGATCAAAACTGATCAAAATATATGAAGCACTGGGTTAGGAGCTAGGAAGAGTCACAGTGTGGTAGGTTAAGTAAAGCATACATTTGGCTGAAGGACAGAACAAGACAGGCTCCAATGTTCCTAATTTAAACCTGATACTTTACCAGTTAGTAAAGCCCAAATCTGAATCAGTGGCACAAAAATCAAAGAAGCCATAACATTTTTCATGAGGATCCATCTCTGGATCCTGAATTCTCAAGTAATTACTCAGATGACTGTAACAAACTGATTCAAGTTTTCTCAGAGTATGAGCAACATCCTTCCTAAAGGCATGTTCAGACCTGATGACACAGTCCTGAACTGGATTGCTACATAAGGGTTATAACCAGCGTATTCACTAAATATTTGTGGTAAAAGCTATAACTACTATTATCAGGGCAATCCTACCCCCAACCCCCATCTTAAATCTGAAAACTCTGAATAGCACGAAACAGGAAATTTCACAATGCATTGTTCAGGTAGGTGAGATCTATTCAGGGAGGAGTACACAACACACTAATTTGTGAGTACCTTTACCATAACTCACAAATGTCTTATTTGTTTTAATAAAGTGCATTTCTTCTTCCTTGCCTCCTTTAAGAGCACAGCAACTCATTGCAACTGTAGAGGAAAACACAACAACATAGGACACAACAGTCAATTAAAATTATGTCCATAGAACCTAATTACCTGTATTTGGAATGTCTGACAAGTATAGCAGAAGTACTGAGTTAGGCAGTCTGGCAGGAGGAAACATCAACATTTCATAAATTGGCCCCATTACTGTCATATTGCAGAGCTCCAGAAAAATATTTTTGTGAGCTCGTAGTGAGTAGGATATTCAACAAATATACAAAATAAAAATTAACATTTCCATAATGAACAGTAAGTTTGAAGTGTGAGGCCATAGATCCTGGAAAATAGTGGAATAGGCCTTCAAAAGAGAAATTCTGTTTGCAAATGAATTACATGCTACTGATCAGTTGTTGAAGTCATAGAGGCAAAATGGCAATTTATATTTAGTTGTTTTGTTTTCTGAGGGGTTTGTGGGGCTTTTTTTAATGTCTCCAAAGCGATAAACAGTCCGGGATTCAAACTAGTCTTGCCACTTCGTTCCCACATGTGCACAAAACCTGGTGTGAGCATACATCATGGTGGTAGGATAATAATGATTCAAATCAATATGAGTGAGAAAACACCATTTTACTTAGAGGCCTTTCTTAGTTTCTTCTTAACAGAAATGAGTAAGTTTTTGAACTTACCCTGTACCCAGTTCCTTCCAGTGCAAGTTATCTCTCTAGAAAGACTGCATCCCACTTTGTTCTCATGTGTCCTACAAGGCTCAGCTAAGCCAGCTAGCTCTCCTCAGGGCCCGCTGAGTGGAACCAGGAAACAGGGGCTGTGCTTTTGTATGCCTTCATGCAGAGAAGAGCCCTGAGGCCAGACTTAGAATCAAAGTCATAGAATGGCTTGGGTTGGAAGGGATCTTTAAAGATAATCTAGTCTAACCCTCCTGGAAGAAGCAGGGACATTTTCAAATCACACAGGTTGCTCAGAGACCCATTAAACCTGACCTTGAATGTGTCCAGGGATGGGGCATCTATCACCTTTCTAGGCAACCTGTTCCAGTGCCTCATCACCCACACTGTAAAGATACTGCTTCCTTATGTGTAGTCAGAAGCTACCCTTTTTTAGTTTAAAAACATTACCCCTTGTCCTATTGCAACAGGCTGGTGCAGTGGCTGAACCAGCAGCTGTGGTGGCTGGGAGGCCAAAGAGCTCAGGTACAGGGGGGGCCCGCTGGTGGGCAAACTCTGAAGTTTAAAGATCCCCCCTTAATTCAGGATGAGAAAATCTTCTCCCAGCAGATCTTGAGACCCCACGCAGATTCAGTCTGTCTGGCTGGCCAGCAGCCAGATGCTCCTTGCAGCCCTTAACAGGTTGTAATCCAGCCCCCACTCCACCCCCTCCTTCTCCCCATTGGTTGTTGTTGTTGTATTACTCCGCCTCCCTTCTGTACCCCTTTATAAGTGTGTCCCGCGTAGAAGCTGCCTCTTATTTTTTGTTGTGGACAGCGTTGTCATGGTTGGGTAATAAATCCTTTGTAACTCCATAGATCTGGCTTGTGAGTGTGCCAAGAAGCACTGCTGGGGGTTCCACACTAAGGAATGCCTCTGGAACAAAGCAACAGCATCTCCATCAACACCCACATGGCAATAACAGGCCCTTCTAAAATGTTTGGCTCCATCTTTCTTATAAGCCTCTTTAAGGGGGGAAGGCTGCTCTAAGGTTTCCCTGGAGCCCTGTCTTCTCCATGCTGAACATCCACAAGTCTCCCAGCATGTCTTCACAGTAGGGTTGCTCCAGCCCTCCAGTTATCTCTGTGGTCCTGTTCTAGACCTGCTCCAAATGGTCCATGTCTTTCTTCTGCTGGGGACCCCAAAGCTGGACACAGCTCTCCAGGTGGGGTCTCTCCACACAGAGGGGGAGAAGCACTTCTCTCAAACTGATGGCCACCACTGCTTTTGGTGTAGCCCGGGATGCAGCTGGGTCTGGATGACCTGGATTAGCAGCTCAATGGCCCACCACCCAGTAAGGGGCAACTCTGTGAGGAAGGACCAGCACAAGAGTGGGAAAGGTGCTGTGTCCTGAATGTAGCAAAGTGCCTTTCTGCAACCAAGAATCAGTTGCTCCTATAGGTCCTTGAGGAAGGTGAGAGTTACTCGGGTGTCTGTTTAACTTTGCTGAAGGGCAGTTTATAGAGCTCTGAACTAGAGACTTTTTTTCTGGTTTTGAGCCTTAATTCTCCTGTCTCAGAGGCATCCTCTCTCTCTCCCTCTCTTCAGGCATCATTCCCCCACTGCACTTAGACCTTGTACTCTGTCCCAAACTTCAGTTTTCCCCACGTTTGTTTGTAAAGTCTGGCATTGTCAGAGCTGTGGCTGTGATGTATTGTCCCCTGGCTGTGGGCTGGAGGTAGCCAGCCCAGTGGCAAATTGGTGTCAGCACCACATGAGCCACACTGAAACCACCCGAAACTAAGCATATTCAGGCTTTTAATGAGCTTGTTCAAACTGCAATCATGATGCCTGGAAAACACCCAAAAATCAAGACTTCCTAGGCCAGAGCCACTGATCTAGTAAGACTAGTACTGGAGTGGTAGAAAGTACATATGCCTACCTCACTCTGAAAAATTTGCAGCTTAGCTTTTTAAAACATTTTAAGCTTAGCTAAGCTTAGCTTAAGCTGCCAGTAGAGATGGATATGAGCTAAAGTATCAAAGATTTTTTGTGCTGACATTGACAGAAGCTTTGCATGGAGAGTCAAACACTGAGCTATGGGTTCCAGCACACAGGAATGTACCACAGGCTTGGACACTGCCCAGCTCCTCTGCAAGTACTTCCCTGTGCACCAGGTATTTTGGATGCAGGCTCTCACAGTCATGCTGTGTGAGCCAGGCAGAGCAAAAATAACAGGATTTCCACTATCAGTAAAAGCTGGCAAATGGTCATGTCAGTAATTGAATTGTTTGCAAACTGAGGAGGAAAGGGAGAAAGTCCTAATAGGATAAAACATGATCAGAATAACAGCTTGCTGCTAAGCAGCTAAAACACAGGCTATGCCTCCTGGGAAGTGAGAGAAAAGCTGAAAATACAGCAATTAAGACCTTTATTTAGCAGTTAACAAGCAAGTACATGCAATACTGTATGCCTTTACACAGTCAAGTTCTAACAAGTTAAGAGATATCCTTCTAAACAGCAGTGCTGTAATTTACTCATTGGGATGCATGATAGGGAAGTGTTTGTTCCTATTTTTGAACAAAGGTTGATGGAACTGGATCCATGAAATAGGATGTGACACGAGAGGAGCCATAACTCGCATGAAGGAGTTTTTTAGAATGGCATCCTAAAAACAGTCTTTTGTCAGCACAGCATTGCATTCCATTGATTGGGTTTTTAAATTTAATCACTGCTATGGCTGCAGATGTTCATGAAAGAGTGAATCACAGAAATTACACAAATGTTTAGGTTTTCATGCTTATTCACTTCATACTTGTCAGAACAAAAGGAGGCCTGAGTATTTGCCTGCAATGCTTCCCAGCAGCTGTGTTGGTTTTGCAGTGCCCCCCTCTTTCAAAGGAGCAATTCGACCTGTCCCATTATTTCTGTCATTTTTCTTGGTTTAGGATCTGAAAGACAAACAGTGCTTGTAGGTTGTTGATCCTATCTTCTTTCAACACAATGGAAAGACAGAATTGAAAGAATCTCAGCTAATTTCATCTCATGAAATCTTCTGGCTTTCCTAATTTCTTTCTATGACACAGGGAATGGAGAAATATTGAGGCCCTAAATTAAGGACCGGGTGAGTTAAAACCCCCTCAATGTTAAAAGCAAACAAACAAAATGTGGTGACTATAAATGAAAGCAAGAAAAAAAACCAGAACAGTACAACAGCTGTTGATGTGGTTAGAAAAAAGCCAATTATTCTATGAGAAACAATTAAATCAAACAATTAAGCAGGAGGTTGGCATAAGGCAGCTAGGTAAAGCCTAGGAGTATGGGAAAGCAAACGGGTTAAGCAGGTTTTGCTGCTGTCTCAATATCCCTGAGGTACCTACGGATAATACTAGGCTTGCCTTGCTCAAGTTTCATTTGAGTTACATCAGAGATGCCAAAAACTGGCGTTGTACTTAACGGAACACCCCCCTCCCTCCCAGGCTTCTGTTACTGATGACTCTGAAGACAGGGAAGTCTTTAATAAATGTTTTCTTGCTCAGATTACATATATGAGCAATGTCCAAAGTGAGAAGGCTGCTCTGAGGTTCCCCTCCTGCATTTGGGAGACAATCTTTACAACTAGCTCATGTCTACTCACTTACTCATTTGGTCCAAGATTTTCATCACTGCTAAAATGATTGCTACTTCCTATATTTCAGAAGGCAAGGTAACCATACATAGTTCAAAAGTATTCCACTAGAGTGTAATTTGAATTATCTAACTATGTTTAATATGTATGCATTTGTGAAACAAAAGCAACAATTGTCATGCTCATTTTAAAAAAGACCAGACAAGAGATTTTAAATAAATACAGATAGATATCTGATAAGGAAAATAAAAGAAACAGGATAGTTTTAAAGTAATATTTGAATACTGAATCTGTATAGAGATGAAAAATATTGACTGTGTACAGGGGAAAATAATGCCTTCTGACTATCTCTAGAAATGTTAGATTATCTAAGCATCCACCTCCATTCCTCATTATATGAGAGCAGTTTACTGACTCATTTTGTGTTTAGAAACCCTTCTTCACTCAAACATAATGTAGGATAAAGCACCTAATGTTTGCATAGGATCTTCTGTTCCTTTCCCAATCAGTATTTTCCTAATAATTTCAAATATTTTCTGTTATGGGTCTCATTCAGTGTTTGATTCATATAAATTAGAGAGCTACTTTACATTTCCTTCCTATAGCCAGACCTGTAAAGGCTAAATAAGAAAAATGGGCAGAATATGGAATGGGCTAAAATGAAAAGAAAATATACAAGTTCTAATTAGTGTCCATGTCCTGTAATTTGCCTACAGCATTCCTGTTGTAAAGTTAGTTGTTTATGCTACTTTATTAGGGGTCCATTCATTGGTAGAAGGTGCAATGGGCAAAATTTGTTGATCACAATGTTTTTGCAGTACCCTGAAAGACAATCCCTGCTGCAGGTGTAGATCCCTCGTGGTTTTATTTTGTACAGTCATTAATGGTGATCATACAGGGTCTGGAAAGGCTTAGCAAGGCAGGACTTGGGGCAGAGTCCCCAGATGAACTCCCTGTGGGAACTGACAGGAATTTCATCTCTTTCCTTTCTGAGGCTCTCACTTTCCTGGTGTTTGGTGACCTGCTTCAGTGTTAACCAGCTGCTTTTCACTTTTTGAAAGCGAAAACACCAAGCTGATCATCCAATCTGAACGTAACCAGTATCCAAGAGCCATCTGGAGAAAGAAAAGATAACTGTAATCCCTATTACGATGGGGAAAATTTCATCTGTTTCAGTAACTCAAGGGTGCTTTTAACAGCTCAACCAAAACTTTTCCATAATTTTGATGTTCTAGTTGTGCTGTACACCAATTTTCCCATGTTTAGAGTTGAGGCAATATTTGCTAACAGAGAGTGTTCTAGAGACAATGAATTAATGCTTATAAAGTATCAAGATTTCCCAGAAGGATTACATGTGACAACTACTTGAGATATGTCAGGTTTCTCATGACAATGTATCCAGTTGTAAAATGTATTTTAGAATAGATTAATTTCTTCTGTCAAAGTAATATTAAACTTTAAGATAAAGCTTTCGGTGATGAAACCGTTTATTTTCCAAGTTTCAAATGTTCTCTTAAAAAACCCCAACAACCAACCAACCAAAAAAAAAAAAAAAAAAAAGAAAGAACTATTTGAGCAAAAAATTTAAAATATTTCTTTGATCTTTTGAGAATGAACAGCCCCACATATTATACTTGAGTTCTTGAGTTTGTACCTCAAGGTAAGCGTGTGATACCATTAGCCTGTTGTGGTGCGATATCTGCACCCTTCCTGGAGACAGCTTAGTCCTTGGAAAGAATCAGGAAAGACTCATCTTGTGGATGTTTCAGCAGATCTTTAATGGCGTCCGCATCGTGGGGAATCAGCACACACACACCCTAAGTCACAAGACAATTCCCAAGTTCCCCTCGCAGGGGGACACAAAGCCACCAACCAAATGCAGACCTGGGCTCCATGTGACTAGGGCAGAGGCAGGGGCAGGGAGCCCCCGTCCCAGATCTTAAATCTACCCGAGCCTCCCCCCCCTCCCCCCCGGGGAATGGGGGGAGGGAAACTCAACATTAGCCCAAGGTTGCTTATGCTTATAATAAAATAAAAATCATGAAAAGGTACTATTGCATGGGCCTTCAACATCAGTGTTGTATGTAAGACACCTTTTTTCTGAGACCAAGACTGTAGCTGAGACTATATATTTCTGATACTAAGACTATTCCTGACAAGTTCTTGCCTAATTTTTCCTTAAAACTTTTCGTTTCAGTTCAATTACTTTTCAAAATTGTCAGAAATTATCATCCTACATTTGGAAAACTTATTTAAATAATTTAATTTGATAAATTAAAAGAATTGCCTAAGGGTTTGGATGTGTGTGTGGGGAAAATACAAGCAAATAAAATATGTCAAAAAGTTGATAAGGAAGTAGATCATATTTTAGATCTCAGTGTTAACTCATTTAAAAACTGGCCTATCAGAAATCTTAGAAACTGCAGCATATAATAACAAAATCGTGTTACAGGAACCTTTGACAAAGACCAGAAAAAAGAACTATCATGCACATTATTCTGAAAATATCATAGAATTAAAAAAAAAAAATTGGAATATTAATTTGTGTTTAGGTCATATCTTAAACAGTGAAATAACTATTAGGATGAGGTTCTGTAAAAGAGTTGTATTTTTGTATTAAGCCTCTATTTTAGAAAGAAAAGTTAAATGTGAGGTTGGAATAGGAGGGTAAGGATGAGATTTAAAGAAGGAATGCTCTTTCTTTCTTTAATTAGTCCTCCATTCCATTTTTATGAACCTGAAAATAGTATTATGGTAGACCCCAGGAACAGCTGAAATACTGGTATGATTTTTTTGAAAATATAGTTTAAGTTGTGTTTGCTAAATGTTTGTGCAGAAATGCTGAGAGATAATTCACACCCTTTATAAATTATATGGCTTGTTATGAACTGCTGTTAATCTGAGATGAAGCTCACCAGTAGGGGTGGAATGTGCAAGCTGTAATGGCTCTGCCAGCATGAAGTGTGTAGGAGGTGTTTAAGAAAGAGCCAGCTCTAGCAATGTTGGCACAGGGTGCCTCACTTTGTCTGTTTTTCCCTAATGATACTCTTCAAATTACTTGGAAGCTCTTCCCACATATAATTAACCAGCACGTTCAGGACAATTAGATGAAGAGTAGTCTGTATTATGGTCCCTTACCCAAAACTGTATTTCCAAATTATAAGACTTGCCTCCTGAGCAGGACCTTGACCTTCAAGACATATGTACCCCATGCTCAACAAAATGCAAACATATGCCATGCATACTAATGTGTGAAAGGCACATTGCTCGCCTACTAGTCTCTCATGCCACTCAAGGTGTGTCTTACTAGTTCTAGCTTGCAGGAGCAAAGAGTTTTCATTGATATGCTACAGGATGCTCAACCAGTTCTCACTATATCTGCAAATAAACAAGCTTGAGTACAGATATAGATACATATTTTATCCAAGTGGAAGCCATCACATAATGCTAATCCTCAGAAGTGGCAGTCTCAACTTCTCTGTCTGCTGTGCTTTTAGAAGAATATCCATATATCTCATTGTGTGTAGTATAGGAATATAGCTTTCATTTCACAATCAAAATGTGGCACAGAACCTTTCCAAACTTTTATAGGAATGTGAAACCTGGACACTGGGAATTAGTAACTGCTCAATGAGAACTCCAGCTTATTAATGCCACAGGAAAATTATGATTAACTATTCTCTTTCATACTCTGGTCAACACGGTAGCATTGTAGAGAAGTACAGAAATGTAGTAGGGATGATATAAGCCCAAATCTGAGGTGAACCATGGTCCTAAATTCTCTTTCTATGTCAGTCAACAGGGTTGTGTTAACTTCCAAAGAGGTTCACAATGCTTGTGCTCTTTAGGAATGCTGACAGGAAAATGTATGCTGTGGACTCCTATAACCCCGGTGTGATACAGAGCTGCAGACCAGAGGGGATCACTAACATGAGATAAGTTTGTCACTGTAATGTAAATCACTGATCTTCCATGGGTCCTCTTCTGCTCAAAGTCTAATACAGTTCAGAATCAATATACAGAATTATGTACATAAATTCTGTATATAAAACTCCTTCCATTCCCACCAACTCTCCATTGAGAGATTTCCTATTACCTTGATGGCTCCTCAAATTCTTTCTTATTTTTATTCATTACCTTTTCATGAGAGCTATGACTTAACAATACCTTCACATCCATTTAGTCCAGTACTGGTCTCTCTTTTTTTTCAATGGTACCATAATTACAGCTTTCCCATTTGCAGAAAGGTGTGCGTTTTGGTCTTTAGACCTTTTGTGAAATTAACTTTTCTCATTAAGCAATGAGTTTTAAGTATACACAGCCAACACTCAGATGTCAGGGTAATGGAGGATTCAAAAAAACTAGATAAAACGAAAATACAGATAATAGCAAGGACATTAATTATCCTGTGAGTACGTTTAGTACATTCTCTCCTCCTAGCTTAAAAAGTCCTGTTTATCCAGTTTTTGCTCAAGAGAGGGGTACTTTTATGTAGCAACAGGCAGAGTTCAACCTTTTAGTATCAAGTCAAGGGAAATATAGGTTGCATATTAGAAAAAAGTTTTTTACAGAAAGGGTGATAAAGTATTGGAATGGACTGCCTGGGTAGGTGGTAGAATCACCGTCCCTGGATGTGTTTAAAAAAAGACTGGATGTGCCGCTCGATGCCATGATCTAGTTGAGGTGTTAGGGCACAGGTTGGACTCGATGATCTTGCAGGTCTCTTCCAACCCATACATTCTGTGAATTCTGTGAATTCTGTGAAAGTCCTCTTTATTATGAATCTTATGGACAGTTCTGTATGTCAAATGTCATAATGCATGGGAGGGGAAGGGATAGGGAAGGTGTGGTGAATATATACAGTTTAGTTAATACACTCAGAAGATTTAAGTTCTGAAACCTCTGGTCACTGTAACTCTTTCTTCAGTACTGGTCCTGCTATTTCTAATATAATAGGCATGTACATATGCTCAGTTTAGAATTGATATACACCATTTGATTTCATGGCAGCTGTTTTCTCACTTGTTTGCAACTATCTCTCCCATGAGGAATTCCTGGGAGCCAACAGTGCTGTCATGAGGCACACGCTATTTGACCTCTTTGACTGTGAGGCACATGCTCCCATGGTGCTCCTGGTATCTTTGCCCCTGACTCACAGGGTCGCAGTGGTCACACTTGGATGATGTTTTGGGCAGAATATGATGCTCTGGCTCTTCATAAGGAACTCAGATCTCAAATTACTCATGACTCTTAACCTGCACCTGACTGCAGTATCTTTGTCTGTCAGCATTAGTCCTGTGTCAAAGATCAAGATTCAGTCAAGACGGGGTGCTTTTATTTCTCTGCACAATGTAGCTACTTCCCGAAGTGTAAACTCTGGGTTTCCTCAATAAAGCCATGAGCTTTGGCCTGTATTCCATTCATGATTTAGCCTGTTATCATGGATTCCATTAGCCTCAAAAACTTGTAAGACTGGATCTGCTGCCTTAAAGCAGAGATTACCATCTTTATGGGTGTGGGTTTTGGGGTCTCATCTTTTTCAGAAAAATGTCAGCATTTTACACAGAATGTTGCCTGCCTGAACATTTCTAATTCTTCGTTTCATGTTAGCACAGGTGTAGGTGACTGACTGTGCTTTGTTAAGAGCAAGGCCATCTGTTGCCAGAAATAAGACCATTTTCTGACTGGCCAGCATTCATCACTTACAATCATGTCATGGATTGTTATTTAAGTATCCACCAGCCTGTGTTTCCAAAGAGCGTCGATGATTCTTTTAACTGATCCACCAAATGGAACTTTAGCTGTCTTTAATCACCTTAATGTGCTTTGCTCAGTTAACACCCAGAGCCAAGACTATTAGATCTGAACACGATATCAAGCACTACTGTGTGATTGCCCACTACGCAATTGCTGGTGTATTCCCTGCTGCACACACAAACTTTCTGAACTTGAGGGGGAGTGTTTAGCTCTGAGGACAAAGCCATGATGTGCCATTTGCATGCAGGACCAAAGGACATCTTCTTGCATACTATATTTAGCAGCACATATATAGCCAAAGAGTCTGGCAGTGATCTGCTTCCTTCAGCCACTAAGTTTAACTGATAGCTAGTACAAGTCAGTGAAGAAGACAGCTGGTTCCAAACAGTGTGGTCTGTAGCAATTCAGTTCTCAACATCCACGGCCTGCTCTCCTAAAATTAAAAGTGGTTATTTTACTTTTTGTCCACAAAATGCTGCCAGCACTGGGGGAAGAGGGAGAGAGGAGCTTATAAGGAGGTTTAGGGCCAACACAAGGGCTGCCAGGGAAGCCCTTGTGGCAAGGTCTAAACCCTGCCTTTGATCTCCTTGCAGTTTGCTCTTGCAGGTGGGGGAATTCAGGCTCATTTCCCCCTACACACCTGCTCACCCTGGCTCCCAAGTGACATGTTCTCATTATTATTTAATAAAATTAAGTCATATACTACCATAGTTTAATAGTCAAAAAATGCCAAGAGACTGCATCTGATAATGCTATACCGAATAAGAGATCCTGGCCATGAGTCTGGTTATACAGAGACAGTGAGCTGACAAGTTCACACTGAGGATGCTGGTAAAAGTATTCACTAATCTTTAGCCAAGAAAGGTTTTTTTGGAACAACCTGAAAAAAACATAATTAAGTTTTCCCTTAAAACTACAATGTAAGCAAGCAAAGTATCTTATCAACATATACCCTGTCATTTTAAAATTGTTTTCATTCATGCAATGAAATTAAGGTGTTTTTACATAAGCCCAAGTGAAATAATCCCGCACTGTTGCACTAACATTTAGT
This sequence comes from Dryoscopus gambensis, assembly GCA_013389985.1. NCBI lineage: Eukaryota > Metazoa > Chordata > Aves > Passeriformes > Malaconotidae > Dryoscopus > Dryoscopus gambensis. Next base: position 44,749 of record WEIT01035935.1, on the reverse strand, counting down.
TCTTTGAGAGAAAATGCTTTCAACACAGACATGCTTAGTATTAGGTGATTTGTATTAATTATACAATCAAATCAACAAATTAATTATACAATCTATTAGTACAGATTCAGATCCACTTATTTTGTCATTTTACTCACAGTTAATACATAATTTTCAGGCCTGACATTCTCTGGTGACACAATTCAGTCTTTCAAATAGTATAGAGGATTATTTTTTTATTTTATTTCCACAATCGCTTGATCAATATCTAAAGATTTATATTGCTATAAAAGAGCTTGTTCCCATCCCAGATCCTCTCCAATTGAAGGTTAAGACTCAAAATAAAAGACTCATCATCTCAATAACTACTCAATAAATATTTATTTTCACTTGTATGATTACCAAAACCTTGCGACAGAAGCAAAATTACTGAATTGTGATAAAATATACTGTTTTCACTATCAGTGATCAATATCAGCGGAGATTTGCTAATGACAACTCCTTGATTTCTCTTGCTCTTCCTCTTTACAGTATGTAATAAATTAGTTGCAAATCAGAGTTCATTTGTTCAGAGTCAATTTTTTGCAGTAAAATATATGGGAACAAGAGCTGAACATTCATCCAGTTTTCTAGTTTAGGTGGGGCTTCATTTCACAAGTTCTGATTAAAATAAATGTTGCAGAAATATCAGCTGTGCTGTACATGTGTTACACAGCAGGAGTCTGAACATGAGCTGCTCAAATATCAGGAGATCATCTAATAAGGCTGCAGTGACAAATGAAATTTGAATGCGTTTTTTTTGTTTGGTTTTGTTTTTATCTCTTCATTTATATCCACTGTTTCCAATATTTCCATGTGGCCAGAACTATGTGGAGTCATTCTAGAGAACCATGCTCTGAAAGTTATGGTGAATTCAAGCTGCCTGGTATTTTTGTGTCATTTCTGCAACAAGGATGCTGCTCTCAAGGGTCCTAGATGCTAGATTAATCTTTTTCTGAAGAAGACAGTAGGGTATTTCTGACTTATTATCTTCTTTCACGATAGAAAAAGAGTGCTTTACTCATCTGGCAGAACTAGAGGATTTAGTTCTTCTCTCTCACAGACAATGTCCCAGCCCATTGGAGGGAGCAGGAATTTTATCCTATTTCATAGAAGCTAGAAATTTATTCTAAGCTGAAAGAACACATCAAAGTGAGACCAAAGTTCAAGCCTTTAGGCTTAGCTCCTTATTTCCAAAGGCCAAAAAAATTAGTTTAGAAAGATTTTTTTTTATTGAATTCTTTCAATAGAAAAGATATTGTTTAAATTGAATATAAAATGCTAAATATTTATACTTACTCTAGGTTTTTTGCTTAAGAACTCATTGATTTCCATTCATATGGAAAATAGCACATATCTTGCAGAGTTTCAAACATGCTTTTCTGCTACTATTGCAAAAAATCAAATGTAAAATCCATCTGTGATTTCAGACTGTTTTGCACTTGGAGCTTGATTTTGAGTGCTCAGTGACCTGAATTTTGCAAAGGACTGATAACCTTCAGGTAGGACACTGACATTTGAGAAAAGACTTTTTGGCCAGTTGACTCCTGAATGTTTCCACAGCTGTGTTACAGAATAGGTTGTGTAATTGCAGTTTGCAAAGAAGTCTGCTGTTAAAAAGTCAGATTTTTATACATCAATAGACGTTCAAAACAAAAAATAAATTATAACTAAACAGCCCTATATGCAAAGGGACAGCAAGATGTCTAAATGTGATTAGCTGGGCATGGTCACATACAAAAGCAGACTAGAGTGATCCACTTCTCTTTTACAAGCTAAGATAATAAAGCTGCCCAAACAGATCAAAAGAATTTGACTAACAGCACTGCTAGCCATTACTAGTGTAGAAAGTCACTAAGTTTTCAGGCTGGAAAGATGTACCAAATATAACAAAATTCATACAATCAGCCCAACTGGTTGTTGGGGGTTTTTTAAAGGAAGTTTCAGAGAGTGCTTATTTTCCATTTCCGTAGAAACTGTTGCCTCATTTAACAAGTGCATTTAACATTTTTCCACTCATGGGGATCCTTCAGTTACTCAGTCACACAATTAATTAGAGTGGGCTCCATGGGGACTCCTATCACATTCTGTGAGTTCCCCTGTTCATCTTGCACCTCACAAGGCAGAATTCCACAGCTAACTTGAAAAAGCAAAAGGTTCTGAGTCTTGTAGGAAAAATATGTCTGTTTTACAAAATGCCCCAAAGACAGGGAAACAGAGATGGAAGAAAAAAATCAGTTGCATCCCTCTGATGCATGCTATTTTTTCATTGACAACTACATCACACAGGAAATTCAATTATAATTAGTTTAAACTGACTTTAAGTTTAATTGCTGGTTCAACAGAAAAATAATATAACACTAAGTTTTTCATCTGTAAGAGTGTTTGTTTGCATGTATCTGTCAATTTATATCACATTTCTTTCCTCTTTTTAGTCACTTTACATTTTTATGAGGCTTTTTCGGAATGGAGTACAAAAATGATGTCTGTGCCAGTATTTACAAAACAAAACAAAAATTAAATACTCTTTAAAATTTGTTTGTAAATCATACGAAGTATGGTTAAAGTTAGATTCTGCATATATATCCAATACTGTCACTTCCTAGTTTGAAAATGGGTAAATCTCCAATTTTTACTAATTTGTTTAGAGAAGGTAGCAGAACTGGAGGAAGGAGGGGCACTGAAAGGATCACACTTGTATGTGGGTGGTCAAAGAGAGGGCTGGGAGGGAGATGATTTGAGCAGTTTTGAGTGACAAGAGGGAGAACTGACAAAGCAGATTGCTCTCTTAAAAGCAGGATGGCATAGAGTACCTGTGTGGGATGCTGAGCAAGAGATGGGTGTCAGAAAGGTCCAGGCACCTCCAAATGTCTGGGTAGAAGAGAGGAATCTGTATAGTTTCAGAGAGAGGTTTCTGTGGAAGACTATGGTTATGTCTGTGGGAGAGGCAAAGGCAGGGAATGCTTTCTTCTCTCTTTTACTCATCAGGTTCCTCCTTTTGTGCTCTTCTAGGGCATAAGAACAGTGATCCCCCTTTCTGTCCTCCCAGCAGTTCCCATTAGGAACAAACTCAAACCACCTTCCTGGGCCTCTAGGACCTCTTGGCAAGGTCAGGGCTCTTTCCTTGGAGACCAAAGCAGCAGCAGGATGCTGCTGCTCCAAGTGCATTGGGATGAGTGGCACCAGAGGAGCTGGTCTGGACCAGGGAAGACAGAAGGATGTTTTAAACAGGGGTACCAGAGCCACACTTCCTTGTACCCCAAAGCCACTGCTGCTCACCTTTCCTGAGGTGCCGGCCGAGCCTATGCTCCAGCAAAAATTCTGGAATGCAAATACCCTATATATAATCAGCCTATAGCCTGATTCCTTGGCTTCCAAATTCTTTCTAGATTTATAGCACTTTGCCTCCAAGCCTGGGGCCTTACAGGGAGAAGTGGCAGGGTTTCAGGAGGAAGCCTTGTCCAGTGCAACTGACAGCTCACACCAGAGCAACAGCTGTAACTGGGGAGTGGAAAATGTCAGTGTGCATGCTTTTGGACCAAGGAGAGAATTCTCACTTCTGGATGATAGTTTTAAGGCCATTTATGTATTACTAGGGAAGAGGGTAAGACTTCTTGGTATACATTTTGGAAAAAAAAAATACCAACAATGTATTTTAGATTTTTATGAAAGGAAATATATTTAGAGCACTATAAATCCAGAGTGCAGTAGGCACCTTCTATCAGCAGATGGCTGGGCAACAGATGTTGCAGATAGACTGTCTTTGAAATTTCCTGTCTTGGCTAATTCCAGACCTCTCCACATATTGGCTTCTGAACACTGCTGCTGCACTAGATTGGAAGCACATATGGGTGTCTTTTGATCCTGCTACAGCAGTCATATATGTTGCCTTTCCCTGGGCTTGAAATTAAAAGCCAAACATGGTTAGAGGGGAAAAAAGGGTTTTACCTCAGTATTTATTTAAGGATCTTTAGGTGCACTACATCCAGGTAGAATGCACTGAAATGCACCCCAGAATGCACACCAAGAATGCACCCACACGATGATTCGCATATACAGTTATAGACCTTGCACATGAGCATATCTATCACAGATCCCTCAATGAGAGGCTCAAGAGAAGCTCTCGTCCTGAGGAACCTTCCCCCTGCATGGGCCTATCTTGGTTTACAGAATGTGTTCTGGAGAGGGCCTTGGTGTCTGGGGCTTTCTGACCCCCAGCTGCGAGGCTTCCAAGATGTTCAGTCTCTTGGTTTAACAGAACTTTGGGTCTAAGCTCGTTATCAGACTTGGGGAATGACAAGTATGTGGGCTAAAAGCACTAAGGATACATAAAAGCTGTATAAAAGAGCATATAAAAAGGGTATATAAGAAGGGTATATAAAAAAGCAAAAAATCATCATGACATCATTTAAATAAGTTCATTTGGGGAACTTGGGATGAGGCAGAGTGGAAATCAGTACTTATGCACACACTATATGTACTTACATGTAAAATCTGTCTACTAGGGCTTATTTTAAAAGTTTTAGAAAAGTGAATCCTACAGATTAGGAATTCCAATTGGATTGCAGCTACTATGTACAAAGATTCTGAACAGAAGCAAGCAAGATAATTTTATCTACATAGTTTCATTGTCTATGAAAATAAAATTTTATTAAAGGAGAGATAGTGTGCTGGTCTCACTATCACTTAGATACTGAGAAAACAACTTCTTTCTGTGAACTACATCCAGTGGAAGCTGTTACCAGTGAAGACAGCATTTAGCAAAAAAGAAAAAGAACAGTAAGGGCCCAGTCTTGCAAAAACGGCTGAGTGAATCCCAAGTTACCTCAGTCTCAGAGTCACAAATGCTTCCAAGCAAGCTAGGGTCAATTTCCAGTAGACAGCTATTGCTGAGGAACACTTAGGAACATTAAATGGTAACACACTGATTTGAAGAGGTAGTCTGGCAGAAAGGACTCCTCTTAGCCATCCCTCTTAGAGCTACTGCTGCTCACAGATCCCCATTTTCTCTGTGTTCCTCTTCTTTCTTTAAAAACATGCTCAGGACAACAGTGCTTTACACATTATCCCTTTTTGCAGCAGGATCTTCTTGTACTGGGAAAGGCAAAGTGACCTCTACTAAGTCATGATTCAAATGAGCGGTTACTTGATCCGAGTTTTGAGGTGATGGGCATTAGGAACCCCTTCGCATTTCTTAAGAAGACCTGCTATGTAAGCAGAGAAGACCTAAGGCAGACCCTTCAAAAGCTCCCCACCTGCCTGGCTTACAGCATGAGTTGACGAAATAACTAAATCTTCACTTGGAATAAGTAAATCTTTGTCTGTTATGATATGGACATAAATTTTGTTTCTTACAACTTTGATATCACCTAGACTATATTCAAAACAGCCCACCTCCTTATCTTTCTGGCCCTACAGGATGTAAATCTTGGAAATTAAAACCAAAGTTTTAATACAGGCAGATCAGGTTTGAGCATCAAGACGTTTTGGTTTACCTGCGACATCTATCTTCACAATTTAGTTCCTTCCATCCTGTTCTCATCTGAACCATTAGAGTGGCAAATAAAGCTATCCTGGTGTGGTGTACCTGCAGGAGGTTGTGAATACAGCATTCTGCTCTTGCAGAAATGCTGAAAGTTAAGGAACTGAACCACAACCATTAAAATTCATCACAAATTCATAATTATCAATTGTGACACATACCATGTACACATCAAGAGAGTTTATAAATATGAAGAAAATACACAGGCAGATTTAAGAGTAATTGTTACCAAAATATATATAATAAATATAATGCAAGGGGTAATTTCGCTCCATTGGATATTTCATAGTTCTTTGCGAACATGTGAGAGGCAAAGCAAGCCACCCAAAAGATTTGGTGCAGGCTTTCTTTTTGTCACGATCCACTGTGAAATATTTTCAGCTCTTGGCAGGAAGTCTGACATTTGCATACAGAGGCGAAGAAAAAAGTTACAATTTAATACATTAAAATATGAAAGGAGGTGATGAGAGTTACTAAAAAAAAAAAAAGGAAAATTAGTGCATGTTAGGTTTCAGTCTTTATTATGTGATGGACTGATGCTACAAGGAAATAGATGCAGTTCACTTTGAAAATAATTTCATTGGTCCACTTGAAGATTTGAAAAGATAGCAAAGTCAAATAATTACACCATTTCAAATAATGTTCAAATGTTATTTCCCAGAATTGTGGTATCTAGGCAGTGAAATCTGAATTTTGTTCTTTACTAAGTAGGGTCCTTCAGGATATGCTGTGACTATTTCTCAAAGTACTACAATAAACAACCTTTCCTGAAGCACCAAATACAATCAGCTGCAAGAAGCCTCCGAGCAAGTGATGACTAAAAATCCCAAAAGAACTTAAAAAAGAAAAAAAAAAAAATCAAAATAGAACATCTTTTCACAACTCCCATGTACAAAAATACAGAATAGAAATAATTAGGAAGTGATTATATTCTAGAGGTCAAGTGGAGGATGGTCAAGTCCTCGCTAAATATCAAAAACAGTTAAGCTGATTTTTAGGGCTATTAAGAACTGAGAGGAAAACAGAAATTTCAGTATCTTCTGTCAGTTTCTGAAGGTTCCCACACATTTTAAAGAATCAGTGCAATCCTGACCATCTATATTAACAATATAAATAAAAAAGGGTAACAATAATATCTGAAGATGTGAGAGACCTTGAAGAGTTACAAAAAAGATTAAAACTCATTGGTGGAAGGCAACAAGAAGATTGTGATAAAGATCCAGAAAATCACAAACAGCAGAAATTTGGAGGAAGTTAGTAGGGATGGATAGTTCACTATTTGTCACCATATCTTGGGGGCAACTAATGAATCTTAGTTTGTGAGAAACAACAGGACTACCCTAAATGGTTTACAAGATAAATAGGAAGAACAGAAAAAGAAAATTAAAGTTTTAAAATGATAAAATCACAGATACATCTCCTCTGCACATATCCTTTCACAAAGGCATTGAAGCACCTATTAGTATGGGCCAGCCAGGCAAAAGAAAGCAAAGGACATGCAGGAGACTCAAAGGCATGTGAAAACTGCTAAAAATAACAGGTGACTGGGACACCAGCTCAGCACTGTTCCTATCATCCATATCAATTTGCTCCCTGCAGTCCTCCAGGCAAGGCAGGGCTAGTGTTCAGGCTGTAGCAACAATCAGACAATGCCCAAGAAAATCTGAGGAACTGAATGAGCCAGGGATTATTTCCATTATACAGTCTGGACAGATATGGGCTGTTCAGATAAGGGAAGGAAGTTTGTTTGTGGCATGCAGTGCTACTCCACTTTCCTNAATTAGAAGAAGCTGGACAAGAATCCCCAAGACTACAAAATCATTAATGATATAAGAAGAAAAGCAGAGAAGAGTATAGCCAGGACCTCAGTATAACGTTATAGCAGCCTGAAAGAGAGGTTGCCCTGTTGCTTGTCCTTGAAGCTGTGTGCAAGTGTCTTGTGACTACAGAAAAGAGAACTAGAGGATAGAGGGACTCATCAGTACTGTCTGAGTGGAAATAAAACCCACACCACTGTTCTTAAGGCAGGTACAAGAAGGATGGGTATGAATTGAAAAAACCCACATTGTCATGGCTGACAGCATTTAGCAAGTGGGTTATTCTCTCCCTCCAAAAAACAAGGTTGTGGGGTTTTTCTGTCTTAGGCTGCACTTGGTCCTGCAAGTGCCCTAAACATCCCCATAGGAGAAGGAGTCAAAAGCCTGGGCTGCTTCCTCACTTTCTCTTCTCCTCTTTGAGACCATGGAAAGACATGATTCTGACTAGAGTCTGTACAGAATATGTGACTTTTTGCCTCATTTATGTCAGCACTGCCTTTACACTGGCTGAATATCAGTCAGTTACACCACCTTCAGCCATAATATCTCCAAGTATTTCATAAATCCAAGGTGCAACCAAGATGATGGGCATTTTTGAGAACATATATGTTCCTATATGTGTGAAGAAAAATCATATAAACAGTCAATTCTGCATCAGTTTTGTGTTCCTATTTAAAATTCACAGCAAAAAGAAAGGAAAATGCAAGTTCTCTTGGAGCTTGCACCCACAAACTGATGAACAGCAGAAGAAGATCCTGTTTATAATGAGTATATAACAATGATGTAGCAACTTTGACATGTATCTTAGTGTAAAGAATGAAATATTTCTATGCAGCCTGACAAACACCCAGGCTGGTAGTACCCTTTTTATCTTTATAGCTTGGATCAAAACTGCACACATGACAATCAGGCCACTGATAATCAAACAACTGAGAAGCAGACATTGGGCCTATGGGCTCTCCTTTTCATATCACTTATTTTTGAAGAGGAAAAGTAACAGTATCTTTCATATTCCATTTTCAATATCAGAATAAGGTCACTTAGTCAATGTCATTCCATGACATAATTTCTACTTCCTTGATCAAAGATCAAAAAATATTTAGTGGCTGTCAATTTTTAAGTGGTCAACACTACTCACCATTGGGAATGGGTTGAAGTGAAGAACCCAGAGCTGTGGCATCATGTGCATGACACGGTTGTCTCTGCAGCACCATGCTCAGTTAAGAAGACAGTTCTCTTCTCATCAGAATGGCTACAACTGAATAAAGCTGAATTACAGCAGAGGTTGTGGAAATTCAAGGAGCAGAATTAGAGTTATGCATATGACCAGCAGGTATCAACCAGCCGTTTCCAGGAGACATGAAAGAAATGAGAAAAGATGACATTTATGCATGTAACTGGGATGATTTTTTAACTAAGATATCTGTTGCCCTCATTGGTATGATGGTAGAAGTGGACAATGACAACTTAAATGGCTAGCCCAATCATAACCTTGCAATATTGTTAAAGAGCGATCTGAACTTATGAAGAGCTCCTTTGACCCCCTCAGTCATCTTTCTTAGTTCCACAATTTGTATAAAGCGAGAAAGAAATTTGCATTTTTAATTAAATACACTTGAAGTGGATGAATATTGTTGAAATTTATTGAATTTATTAAGGATATTAAGAGACTTAAAGAGTGTCATACATGGAGGTTGTGCATACCAAAGCTGAAGGATCTCTTTCTCATATGTCCACCAATTTCAGTAGATTGTCTCTTCGAAAAAAAACCCTACCAACCTGAGAAATAACTGCTGGAACTAGCTCAAATTGCATCATTTTAACTACTTTGGACAGCTGAAAAAATAAAGGAAGCTACTTTGCAATATGTTTAATGTTCATTTCTACCAACAGGTGTGGAAGAAGTAATGCTCTGAGTACTTTTTATTCATGGTGACACAAAAGAGCAAGTGCCAAATAACAAGCACACAAACCTTTGATGAAAGAAGTCAGCAGAGTCCCATGCTACTGAAGGAGAGGAGGTGTTAATTACAGACCTCATGGTTACTGACCTGCCAAGAAATAATAAGTATAATATTCAAATTCAAATGCATTATTTCCTGATTCTTACACATTCAGATTTTTAGACTAAAGTCAACACTTCATGTTAAATTCTGTTTTATCTGCAAATACAAGGGAGAACAGAAGGCAGGAAAATACTCAATTCAGTCTTACCAGTATTGGAACTTATTTAGTCCTTATTAGAACTGTTTATTATTAAAATATCCGTAGACTTAAAGACAAAAGTAAGCTTGAAGCAATGAAGAGAAACCAGTGGAGCTCCAATCAGTAGTATCAATTTTCATTCATGTGCAGCAGCAAGTCCAGCTCTGTTTCTGGTGGAAAGGGCTGGTCCCAGTGGCCAGCTGTTGCCCCAGGGATCTACGGACCAGGTTAGGGCAGGATTTAGGTACCAGCCATCCTTCACTATTTTAGAGAAATGCCACTTCACTGTGACAGCAGTTGAAGGCTCCTACATTCCTCTTGAATTATGTGTTTGAGTCCCTGGGCACTGCTAGTGAGTACCTTCAGTAGTGCTTCCTTGTTGGATGCCCTTTGCACAGGTAAAGGCGTACTCTACCCAAACCTATTTGGCATTCAGGCGAGGCTCCTATGTGCTCAAGTCTCTTTGAGACATCAGTCCTGACTTTGAACATCCCTTATGCTAATTATAACAGCCATGTGAAGTTTAGTCTGTATTTGAGGAGACTAAGATTTGTCACTGAAACTCCCTGGAAATTCCTGTACACAGCCTATTTAGTAGTGTGGGATTAATGTGAACTCATTGCAGCCATCTAATAGTTAAGCTTCTAATCCAAGTGATATTACCTCAGAGACACCTCCAGAAGATGATTAATATCATGTCATATGTGCACCTCTCAGATCCTCTTTTCTCTCTCTTGATCATGGAAGGAGCTTAGGTGCCCCACATAGCCTATAATCAAGGGAAAAAAAGAAGAATTTCATGTTAAAGCTATTTAACTTGGCACTTTGGTTTCTTGTAATTTGTTATGTTTTGTGTATTAGGTTCTTTACGGTTTTTTTTAGGTTCTTTGTTTTGTTACCAATGGTAATTAATATACTTGGACAAGCTGTCCAAGCTTGGATAAGCTCGGATAAGCTCAATACTAAGAAAAGTGCCTTTGCATTTGAAAACTTAAACCTGTAGTGTCTTACTGGTGCTGGTTTCAAACATTAAATCTGGCTGGAAGTAGACTATTTTAAAGCACAGTTTTTAAAAAGAGCAGAGGAAAGCAGCAGGTCAAACCACATGAGAGAGTACAGTGAGTAGGAGGGATACAGCTTAATGCTGATAATTTTATTCTTTCAGTGTCAAGTGACTTGTATTGTCCTTTCCGCAGCTAAAATTCCTTTGTGTTTATGTTAGTTAATCAAACAGTACAAGTCAGTTATTTTCTCCAGAGGCAAAGGATTTTTCGTGAAGGCCTTTAAACTACAAACTAAAATCTAGATGCATCGAGTTAGCTGTTGATTTTCCTTGCTTATTTAAGCACACACTCAAATTAGCTCAGAACCTTTTCTATCAGAAAATGGTCACATAAAGTAATTAAATTGGTTATCAGAGATTATTTTCGCCAATAATTTATTCTATATTTATTAATAATAATACAGTGGAAGGATTTTATTAATACGTTAGTACATTAAATTTATTAAATAAATATTGTATGTGTCATGTAACTGAAATTTGAGCTTAGATCAGATTCAGGACTGATTCAGTTCAGAAGAGGTACTTCAATTCTATTTTTGCTACCATTTCTTGTATCCTTATGTTGTTCTTCAGCATAAAGTTTTAACATAATATTATGGATATACCAAAAAAAGGGAAGGTTCAAAATATTCAGATAGAAAGAAGGAGAATGATTCCCACTAATTTTTAATAAATTTGATACCTAACTGTTGTTTATGTCTATAAAGTATTTCCTGAAGTGATTTAAATCCAACAAAAATTAGAGTGTTCAAACCCTAGTGAATACAAGCAAACTTGGTGCCTGCAGGTCAGGATTTTAAACCTGCATGCTATTGTGGTACTTCTATAGTCTGCTTGTACATCTTATCCAAGCTTTTAACAATAGATATGCTCTTCTGTCCTCACAAAAGAAAAAATCTTGGGTGAGTTATTTTCGGTTTTCCTGCCCCAACTCCAAAGTGTGTGGGAAAACTCATGCTGAATTTTTGGCTATCCTTATTTCACAGCTAGTACCTAGCACCAGAGAGGGCTGTGCTCCTCTGCCTTGTAAAACTATCTATCACTCCCCTCTGCAGCTGGACAGGAGAGTGAAAATATAATGAAGGGTTCATGGGTTCATAAGGGCCAGCAAAGATCACTCATCAAATACTGTCATGAGCAAAACAGACTCAAATTAGAGATGTTAATTGAATTTACTACTAATAAAATCAGAGCAGCATAAAGAGAAGTAAAATAAGACTTTAAAAATACCTTTCCCCCACTCCTCCCTCCTTCCCATCTCTACCGCCTCTCCCAGCAGTGCAGGGAGATGGGAATGGGGGTTATGGTCACTTCATCACAGGTTGTTTCTGCTGCTGATCAGGGAGANTTTTTTTTTTTTTTTTGTATAGATCTATGTGATCACAGGGATTCCCATTCAGCTTTTGGCGGAGCAGAAGGTCTGCTTGCTTTTTACCAAATTAGAAGAAGCTGGACAAGAATCCCCAAGACTACAAAATCATTAATNATGGGAATGGGGGTTATGGTCACTTCATCACAGGTTGTTTCTGCTGCTGATCAGGGAGAGGAGTCCTTCCTCTACTCCAAAATGCTGTCCCTCCCATGGGAAATAGCTCTCCATGAACTTCTCCACTGTGAATCCATCCCATGAGAGACAGTTGTCCACAAAGTGCTTCAGCATGAGTCACTCCTCCAGAGGATGAAGTCCTCCAGGCACAGCCTGCTCCACCATGGGTCACCTGGTCCTACCAGGAAACCTGCTCCACCACAGGCTGGATCACAGCCTCCTTTCAGGCACCCACCTGCTCTGGCATGGGGCTCTTCCATGGGCTGCAGGTAGATCTCTGCATGCCCACGGATCTCTGTTCAGGGGCACAGCTGCCTCACCATGGTCTGCACCACGGGCTGCAGGGGAATCTCTGCTCCAGCACCTGGAGCATCTCCTCCCCCTCCTTCTCCAGTGGTCTTGGTGTCTGCAGAGCTATTCCTGTCACATATTCTCACTCTGCTCTTCTCTGTCTGCAATTACAACTGCACAATCACTTTATTTCTTAAGTATGTCATCACAGAGGCATAACCACCATTTCTGATTGGCCCAGCCTTGGCCAGCAGCACGTCCATCTTGGAGCCAGCTGGGATTGGCTCTGCTGGACATGGAGGAAGCTTCTGGCAGCATCTCACAGAAGCC
>WEIT01035935.1:1456-22907 GCA_013389985.1 Dryoscopus gambensis | reverse complement strand
AGCTTCTCACAGGAGCCATCTTTGCTCCCCCCCCACCCCCCGCTACCTAAAACGAGGCCCTGCCAAACCAATACAGTCATTTTTACAAGTGGAAAGTATTTAACAAAAAATTTAAGGTGGGAAGTGTTTGAAGAATGTTCGAGTTTGCGACATGAGTATTTTGTTTACTTGGTGCAGGGCATTATGGTAAAGAGATTTCATAAAATTACATGAACAATGACAAATTTCTTGGTTGCACACCCTTTGAAATCAGTATTTACAGTTACTACAGAGATCTCTCTAGAATTTAGTTATGATTGTTTTTATGGGACCTTCCCAATCCTATTAAATAAGCTGAATACCAACTAAGGGCAAACCAAACCCCACTGAAGTTATGTTATTTATCTACTCAGGCAAGAAATCCAGTCTCTCTTTCCTGCACAGGTTTCAGGTCACCTACAAATGAGCTTTTTCTTTCTTGTTTACAGGAGTTCTCCTGAGCTTACTAGCAAAAGGTTTCACTCTCAGAGAAGACAACCTTCCCTCCCATAAACTATCTTCTCTCTGTGTTGGACTCATGTACAGCTTCCTTCTAAGATCCCCGAAGAGCCATGAAGAATTACATGAAAAGGAAAGGAAGAAGGAGGAATTTGCAGATGCATGGAAGACAGAGTGAACAAATGTTAAACTGCAGTCTCCTTTTCTGCTGCTGCTTGCTGAGGACAGACCATGTTGATTGGCATCAGATCACAGACTGTCCTGCTGTTCAGAGAAAAAGCATCTAAGCAGTAATTCAAGAAAAAATGGCCAATTGAAGATGCCACTATTTTTAGATAATAAGAAAAGACAGTTTCAAATGGTTCAGAGGGGCTATATGATTACTTATGTTGGATGTTTCAAGGATACCAGAGGAAACAAAATTTTCCCACATGAGACCCGAAATCTGCAGTAAGTTAATCTTTTAAAAACCAAATTTTTCAAAAAGGCTATGGACAGAACTGTGACTCACCACTCCTAAGTAGTTTAAGAGAAGAAGGCTAAAAGGCAAGCATAGTGTCTAGCCTCTTCCCCACATTTCTGCCTTGCTTCCTACCCAGGAAAGATTCAGAAGAGGTTATAATGATGAAGAATCACAGCCCTGTAACACTTTAAATTTAGAGACAAACAGAAAAACCTACTTTGAATGTCTCCTTAGGCCCCTTAAGGTCTTAATTACTAGTCAAAAGATCACTGAGCAGACTAATTGAAAATGAAGTGTAGGAGAAGTGAAATCTAGCCTTATTTAAGTCAGTGGGAGTCTTATTAGCAACACTGACAACAGCAGAATTTCACATAGGATGTTTACTCTTGCCGTCCTGGTAAATACCTCAGCACCTTTTTTTAATGCTCACTGGGAGGTTTTGTAGCAGCCCAGTACACCAAATCGTACAGCCTGATCCTTGCTGTGTGGTACAGTCACGGTGAATGTGAGCACATCTGTGTAGACAGAGGGGACCGTAGTGACATGTTTGTAATATTGCTTGGACTTTTACAAATGGGAAGTATTAAGAGACTTACATGAACATTATTACTTATGCATTGCATATAGGTAACCCCTGAATTCTATGCACATTTCAGTTGTATGAGAATTTAAAATTATGTTTTGAGTTGTTCCTTTTTTACAGCCATCATCTATTTCACTGTGCAAGGGTCTCTTTAAAGTAAGAAACACAGTGCAGACAATTTTGGTGCTTGTTTACATCTACTTACTGTAATTTTTATTCAAATATTGAAACAAAATTAACATTCTAGCTTGAATTGTCAGTTTGATGTTTGCAGCTTTCAAAAAAGAAAAAAGCTGCAAAGTATTAAGATTCAAGAGCACAAAGAAATTGTGACGGAGCATTTTGATTAGAACATAGATATTGTCAGGTATTAAAATTTGACACCTCTTTATTAAATGGAAAATGCGCTATCTGAATGAAAATGAAGTATTTTCCTTTCCTATATAGCTATGCATGAATGTGCTTAAAATTTTACCCCCTAAACTAGAGTAAGAAGCAGTAACATTATCTGAACCGGTGTTCAATGAAAGCACAGATACACTGGAGCTCTTAAGCATCAAATTCCTCCCGAGGGGAAGAGGAGGGGCAGGCACGGATCTCTTCTCTGCGGTGACCAGTGAGGGACAGAACACAATGGAATGCCATGAAGTTCTGTCAGGGGAGGTTTAGGCTGGATATTAGAAAAAGGTTCTTCAGCCAGAGGGTGGCTGGGCACTGGAACAGGCTCCCCAGGGGAGCGGTGACAGCACCCAGGCTGGCAGCTCAGGAAGTGTTTAAACAATGCCACCAGGCACATGGTGGGATTCTTGGGGTATCCAGAGCAGGGCCAGGAGTTAGACTTGATAACCCTGGTGAGTCCCTTCAACTCAGGATATTCTATGAGTCTATTAACACAAGGGTATTATTCATATATATCTTTGTGTCATTTAAAATTCACAAAAGCTAGGACACAAACATCAATTTCATGGTTTTGATTAAGGTCATTATTTTTGTTATTGCTGTAACTCGTACTTTTTATTCACTAAAGTGAAATTTTGTCAATATTTATCTTTTAGCCTGGAAGGTTGAAAGATAAGCTTTTCTAGATACACATTTCTAGAGTGACTCCGGAAGGGCATTCTTGCAACAGGAATGTACTCTGTAATTGATTCAGAAAAACAAAGAGAAAGCCAGGCACAAGGAAACTCTGTGTTCATAGGTTCTGCAGACTACATTTTCCTCCATCTTTCTCTTTCTCGCTCTCTTTCTCTTCCTACTCACCTATTCAATTTAATTTCTTCACCCAGATTTCCAGACAAAATCTTTATTAAATAGATGAACTATGCTGTCTAGATTCTCACTACTTGGCAACAGCAGAAACAGCAGAAACCTTGCCCCTCTGAGGTTAGTAACTAAAAGGCATCTATTAATTTCAGAAATGAGTCATGATTAAATAAATTAATCCAATTTTTTAAAAAGGCAGGCTATTTTGTTAAGGAAATGTCCCTGTCTGTCCCTTCAGGAGCCCCTCTGTCAGTCACAGACACCTGAGCTGGGACCGAGGCCCCTTCACAGCTACACCCCCACACTCACCCAGTCACACCAGGCTTCCGAGCTGGCTCAGACTCAGCTTTCCCACAGCAGAGTCTCAGATGAACCGATCTTTAAAATAATTTAATCTTGGTGCAATAACTAAATAACACAAAACCAGCTCAATCTGGTGCCTCCAAGGAGGGACTCCAGAAGAAGTAAACTCTGGGCATTTATCCCCTAACAGTCCTCACAGACACAGGAAAGTCCTCAGCTCCTGCCATGTCTCTGAGTGTCCAGTCCCCTGGCCAGGCCACAGGTCCCCAGGCCCTTTGTTGTGCAAAGGGTCGGCAGATCCCAGCCTCTTGCTTTGGGCTCCCAGACCTCAACTTGTGATTCCTATTGCAGCTGCTCACCAAGATACCAGCACTGAATGGATTCCTCAACAATTTGACTAGGGTTTTTATTGCTTTGTTTTTCCTTCTCCATTATGATAAATATTTTATTTTTTTTGCAACATTATTGTATTTAATAAGATTTGTTAAAACCTGTAAATCTAATTGATGTTTTCCTCAGAAGCTAACTAGTTTCTCACTAATGACCATATCAAGTTTTACGAACGAAGTTTCTCAAAAGCTTTGAAAGCAGATATTGCTGATAAAGTTATTCTATTTTCTGTCAGAATAGACGCCAGTGTTTTCAGAAAAATGAACAAAAGACAGGTTAATCAATTTTTAATTATTAAATTATAATTATATCAGATTGAAGAAACAAGGGAATCTGTACGCTGTTTATGTGTGTTTTATCATGCTTAGCAATGTTTGAACAAACACTGTAGTGTTCAGCCAGTGTGAATTCATTTAGTCTACTGGGCTCTATATTTGAAATCCTGTATAATAGAAAACTTCAAGGAAAATGGTATGTTCACTTAAATTATACTTTTTCCTGTGCGGGCAGTGAACTATATTTACTGTATAGATCACAGCACTTCATTGTGGCAAGACTTCTGTAAATGAGGATAAAAGAAACATACAAAAGTTTCCTGAAAGGCAATTTACAAATAAATATAATATTTCTCAATGGATTTTATATTAATATATCCTCATATATATAACCTGTGGTCATATGTTATCCATTTATTTATTGTGCTAAGGTAACAACTATTACAAACTGGAATGCATGTCTGGATAAATGAATATTTAGCCAGTTGTTTATCTTATGGCAAGATCCAAAGCATGTTTCAGGGTACAATGATGGTAATTCTGAAAGGAACCATCACTAAGATGGACAGGGAGTGGACAAGGAGTGGACAAGGATTGAACAAGGAGACCCTAGAGGAATCATTGCCTTTGAAAGATCAGGCTTTGTGGCAACTTTTACAATGGATAACCAAGACGAGACAATTCTGCAAGCAATTTTTGTGTTGTATAATTACACAGGCTCAGCTTGTCCCATGATATTTTTATTCCATAATGCACTATAAAATGAGATGCTCTTCAAACTCTTCTAAACTGATGTGGGAACTTAGACAATGTAATCCATCTTCAATTCAATTTCTTAATTTTATGGGACAACAGAAAGGTAAATATAGACATCATCTTCCAGTGAGTCTCCACATGATGAAGTTAAAGTAATGAAGGGAAGCAAATTTAGATACTATCCCACTCCCTTAATGACAAACAATTAAAGCACAACACACCCCTGACCGAGTTGTCTTGCGTTAAAATTAATACATAGGTAAGAAAGCAGAGAGAGTACCTTAGCTAAATAAAACACAACTATACTAATCTAGGAATTTTATCATAGTGCTAGTAAAGAAAGCTAATAATACGTAAACAACATTTCTAGCTACATATGAAGGAGTTAGACTGCTGGTATGTTAAAAGCCTCTCTCAATTTTAAAACTCAGCATTGTTTTGGAGCCTCACCCTTTACCTATACCATTCCCTTCAAACAAATACTTCTTGGGAAGCGTGAAGACCTGTAAGTTTGTCTATGCACTTGCTGGAGAAAACAGTAAAAGTTAGCAATGATGATTATATTCATTTTGAAATCTAGAAGTTGACCTATTAGATGATAATTTACTATAGTTGCCCATAATTAGATTTAGTCATAAAAAGTGAGCTTTCTAACTGATTCGCTTTTTCTGTGACTATTTTAATATTGGTCTTAAGACCAAATTCACATTATATTACTTACTGGACAAATATGGTGAGTGCTAGAGCAGAAGAGACAGATACAAAGTATGGAATCTCTGAATTCTTTCTAGATCTATGTCATACATAGATTTTATCAATTCTAAATACCTACAAGAGAAACAGAATTTCAGGCACATTGGCTGTAATATTGCAGAAGGATCTCATTATTTTTTGTAGGAATAAACAGACAAGTTGCCCGGTACTGTTGGTGGAGAACTGGCCACTTAGAGACAAAAAAGCAGGAAGAGCTGGAGAACTGTCTTCTTCCTGAAGCCACAAAAAGTCAGGTTTAGTCAAATAAAAGAAGGAAAATGAAGCAGGTCTTTTAAGGCTTACCTGCATCCCAGCTCGGAGGCAGTTAAGAAATAGAATCACAGAATTGTTTAAACTGGAGAAGACCTCTAAGATCAAGTTCAGTCATTAACCCAGCACTGCCAAGTCCGCCACTAAACCACATCCCTAGGTGTCACATCTACATGTCTATTACATACCTTCACAGATGGGGATTCAACCACTTCCCTGTTCCAGTGCCCGATAACCCTTTTGGCCTAACTGTTTTTCTTACCTACTTTTTCTGCCTTCAAAATGTTAGAGCTGTCATAGTGCAGCTGGTGAAGCTTTTCTCTAAGGCACAGCAGCAAAGCAGGCAGTGACAATAGCAAAGGGACATTACTGAAAACCATTACTTGTGACACAGGCACCCACTTTAGTAGTCAACACATGGCATGTATGTGCCTGCTGGCCCAAAGTAATTCCCTTCTGCTCTTTCTGCTGTGACAGACCACATGTGCTGTTCTAATTCAGGAAGTTATCAAGGGATACAAATGCTTGTTTATACACATACCAGTGCTGCTGGAACAGACAGACCCCAAGGAGTAATTATTTGAGCCAGTATGACTCAATTTCAAAACCTTTTTAAATGTCACCCAAGAAAAGCTGATGTTGGAAGCCTGATACACGTGTGTCCAAATAACCTCCCTTCTATTTCAGTCACAAGTGTGGAGGGGAGTTTGGAGAGTAAAATGGGAGAACTAGGAGTTCAGTAAAGAAACTGCTACACATGTTTCTGGCAAAGGACAAGGTACTCTGGGTTTCTTTGCAGAAGGTTAAGCACAGATGTGTTTATTCCCCACGACTCCCCAAGTGATCACAACTTTGAAACAAGAAAGATAACTTTGCTTTGTGCCAGTTCCTATCCTCATTAAAAGCAAAGCTCATTGAGAGCACTATCTCTTCTCTGGCTTCCTCTCATATTTTGTGTAGGAATAGCTGGTCTCATATCCCAATTTAACTCATACAGGAAACTGGAGGCATGGCAGGGAACCAGTCACAGTTTTATAGTCTTTTCCAGAGGAACAGCTGCCCCAGCTACCTCTGCCTTAATGCCCTTTAATCATTAATATACATATATATAGGTATATGTGTAAGAGCATATATATATATACATAGGTATGTGTATATGTCTATGTATGTTTATATACACATTCTATTCTATTCTATTCTGAAGGACAGGTCTCTATAAAGGTAGTCCCAGGCAATATGCAGAAAGCAGGGAAAGGAGACTGAAGGAGGAAGGCGTGGTGGCTTCAGGTGTGACTCTCCCAGCTGCAGTGCCAGGAGTGCTTGGAGAGGCTGAAGCCAGTTCAGGTGCCAGGGAGGCCTTGGAGAAGGCAGGGAGAGCATCAGGAAGATGAGAGCAGAAAGGCAGCAGCTTGTCATGCAGCTGCAGGAGTGATGCAGCACAAGGCTGAGCAGGGCACTGGTGCAAAGGTGAAAACTCTGATGTGTCCAGAGAGGAGTGCGGAGGAACAAAGTGCTGCAGACATGATGGGTCTGCCCACAATACCCTCACAGAGTCCAAGCTCAGTGACATGATGGGAAATAGTAACTACCTGTATAAAACCTGAGACCAGGGGAGCTGGTGAGTTTTCACCTCTGCACTGGAGATGTGAACCTGAGTATAAGGCATGGCCTCATAATGTGTTATTTGTGTTGATACCCTGTGTTTTTCCATCACAGGCTTCTTTCATGGCATAGAATACAGTTAGAGCAGGCATTCCCACAGCTCAGAGGTGTCGCACTTACCCAGGTCTCTTCGAACCCTGATACAAATTGTTGAACTGCTATTTGCAGCTGCACGAGCTTATAAAATGACTCCGCTTAGACCCTGTATTGTGAACAGGAATACTCACCCGCAGATCTGTTCTCAGGATTGCAGTCAATTGGTACTATTTGATATTGAGGAGTCATTCATAGAGCCAGTTTCCCTTGTTGCATGCCTACCTGATGAGTCTTTAAACACTGTGATACTTAGGTTGCTGCTAGTACCTTATATTAGAGGTGTTCTATAGCAATTAAAAGCTTTTAAGATGCATATTTCCTGATGAGACTTATTTAATTTGCCACATTTAAGTTAGCTTCTAACCTACTATTTTTGAATGATCTCACACTTCTTTTCTCTCAGTTTTTTTACACTCCCATGATGGAAATTATGCAACTGCATGGTGACAGTTGTGTTTTTTCTCAAAAGTACAAGAGGTTTTGAAGGGAATTTGGCTATAAGTCATTATGCCTTGGTGTTTTCTAGTTCACCATAATTTACTTGGATTCTCCACAAGTCTTTAACTGTGTAGTATGCGTGGATACATTCTGCTTCCCCAGCAGCTCCCCATTTTTCCTTAATCCCAAGATGTTTTCCTTTAGAATTAGATTTTGGACACAAACAGAAGTTTTCTTGACTAGAAGTAGGTTCTACAGATGCTCAAGTGTAGTTTCTCAATGCTAACTAACAAGCAGATGTGTGAATTCTATAAATATGGAAATGTGTGCCTGGACTGGGGAATTTCAAGTGCTTAAGGACTTTTCCATTTGATTCTGATAAACTCCACCTGCCATTTATCCACACCCAATATGAACTATTCATTTATCCCACAGGCATACTTGGCATGAGTAATATATTCATAATAAATTAATTTTGGTTTAGCTTTCTTTTGTATTTAAAAATTAAATTCTGAATACCTTTGAAAGTAAGAAACTGATACTTTAGTTGTTATTTCTGTAAGCAACAAAAAAAGAAAGTAGAAAAAAAGAAGAAAAAAGTGGTTTTGCAGGCCTTGATTATGCTTAATACACAGTTCCAATACACCTGTCAAACTAAGCTTCTGGACTGCTGTAGTCAAGAGTAATGGCCCTTGAAAAAAACAAACATACAGAAAAGAAAATACTGGTAAAACAAAGGGTGTTGGCAAAATGATGCAAAAAAAATATATGCAGTACAGTGTTATGTTTTACACAAAACTATGAATCTAAGTGAAAGAAACCTAGATAAATAGTATTTTAAGTTCCCACATAAACAATAGTAACTAATATCACATAACATTTTCAGGATGGCTAAAATTGCATTCTTTGGAAAACGTGCTATTTGCCATTCCTGCCCCATATGTGGCTAATGCAGGCAGGGACAGATGTGAAAGACCTGTTTGCATAAATAGAGAAATTTTGTCCTAGATTTTCAGATTGTTTGCCTGCTTGTGAAAAATTTTAATCTCTTGCTTTATTTATATTTGAAGACAATGACTATACTTCTGAGTAGGTCTGTATTTTCCTCCCCATGGACATTTTGACTCTTCAGATATGACTGTAACAAAAATTAATGATTCAGTGGACTTACTCTTCTAGGAGATTAGCCATCAGGGCCACCTGTATGGCATTTGCTTGCCTTTTCTCATGACTGTGGTCATCTTAGGCTTTTCTGTGATTTACCAAAAGTATTTCCCACAAGTACTTTCCAAATTATTGTATTACATAGCATGGTATAGAAAACACTGTGGTGACTCTGACACTTCTGCTGCCCATTCCCAGTGATCTCAATTTTCCAATTCTATACATAAACCACTCTATCACAACAGCCAGGAAAACCTTGCTATCTTGTCAAATAACAACTTCTTCTTGTAAAAGAGATTCAAAGGTTGCTAGTGTTTCAGCCACTTTCTTCACCCTCCTGTTATTGCACGTCCTGTCCTTCCTTCTTTCTTACTTCTTCCTACTTACCTGGGAAGTCATGACGAGTGTGATGGTTGGTATCAGCAACTGGAGCAGGGCTGCAGCCTCAGGAGCCTGCATGTCTGTGTGTCACCAGCTGGGGAGACTGCGACAGGGGCAGCTCCAGGTCACACTGCATGTTTGAGCCCAGCTGCTGGAGGATCTGCCTCTCACATATTGCAATGTGTCCCAACAAGAGTTGAAACTAGATGATTTCCCAGGCCTCTTGCAACCCAAACCATGCTATGATGCACTGATCAGATATCAACAAAACAGAAGAATCTGGGTGGAGATTCTGATATTTCAAATGGTTGCTAACAAAACAAAAGCATCATTGAGACCTGATTCAGGGCCTGAACCCTGATGAAGGAATACAGTAGTACAACCTAGGGTTGTAAAACCTCTGCTTATAAACTAGGTTGCAGAGTTTCTTCCATAATTCATTTTACTTCATGATACATGAGGCCATCATGTTCATGATGACACAAACTGCACGAGATTTACAGAAAGGGTGGAATGACAGCTAAGGATCTTCCATCAAAATTATTTTTACAAGGCAGGTTTCATTCACATCAGTGGTATGAATCATTATATGACAGCTTACAAACAGAAGGCATGCAAACAGCTAATTGCTTTTGTTTGAATGGAAGACCGTGACAGGCTTCCAGTGAACACAAAACTGTAGGCAGTTACTTATGAGATGATTGCTATGACTATAAGAACTGACACAGATATTGATTCTGTTATGGTGTTCACTAAAATTCCATTTAATTTAGCACTGACATGCTCCACCTAGAACATAAATCAGACATCAGATGTTTCACAAGTAAAGATGATAATGAGGCAGATGTGACAGGACTATTTCTGTTGAATCTCTTTGAATGTGTGTTCTATTCCACCCTCTCACCTACTTCACTCCAAGAATTATCTCTCATCAGCAGCTAAAAGCAGAAAAAAATATAAAACAAATTCTCTCTAAAGTTTGTGAAGTACCTAGGAAAATCTGCCTGCATTCATTTGGAATCATAACCTCCATCAAATCTTTATCTCAGTAATTTCCTATGGTAATGCAGTGACAGTTAGTGAGTCAGTAAAAGCTCCTGCTTAGTTCATTTCTCAGAGAGCTCATAAGTCTTGAGTACAAATAACAACACTTTTCAGCTCACAATCATTGCTCTTCCCAGAGATAGACATTTTAATACTCGTTGCTCCTTTTAAAAGCATACATGTCTGTCAGTTTAGAAAGATGGAAGAATAGAATAGAATAGAATAGAATAGAATAGAATAGAATAGAATAGAATACTTTCTCTCATATTTTATGGAGGCCCTTGCTTTCATTTCCCAGATCCTTTTTAAAAAGGCTGATTAATCAGCTATCTGTTCAGTTTCCAGCTAAAGGACGTTGCAAGCCTGCCTCTGAATCCTCTTTCCATTTCACAGGCTTTGCTATGAGGTGAAGAGACAGGATGTCAGTGGTTCTATTAATTTGCTGCCTTGCAGTTCATGAGTGATTTGAAGAAACTGAAGAAAGGTATGATGCAAATAGCACTGTGTGTAAAGAAAAGCATGTGTTTCTTCATTTTATGTCCTTGTACTGCATTGCTTCCTACCACTCTCAATTTCACAAATGTATTCTGTAGGCTGTAATTGTCAAGGTCAGCTTCTACCAAGTTTTGGAGACAGAAACAAGAGAATGTTACTCCTTATTTTCAAAAAATCTTCCAAATTATATCAGGTGGATTTTAGCTTTTGATTTAATGTTCTTGTAGAGGTCACCTTTAAGGTCATTTTGTGCAAGGCAGAATGTTCGCTGACCAGTGCTGAGAGGAATGAGAAAGGTGAAAAATCTAGAGAAAGGTTTTTTCTCCCTATTGTGAAATCCTGAAAATCCATGATGTTTCACGTTAATTGACACAGCTTAAGATCCTTATTTTGTATCTAAAAAATTAAAAGTTCACTGTGGGCTATTAAGACCTGTTGGCACAATTCTCACACAATACGTGGTTTTGCACAGTTTTGTTCTTTGTTTTCCTTATTTGTTTAACCTGACCCATTTCAATTGTAATTTAATGGTGGGGAGTTGGCAGTGAACCAGAAGCTTCTCAAGATCTGTTATACGTGAGGATGTGCTATTCTTACTAAGTGGGTCTGTCCTTGTCAGCTGAGTTTAAAACCACTCTGTTTTGCTAAATTGTACGAAACTAAATGTTACATGAGCTACAGGAATAATAATAATAATAATAATAATAATAATAATAATAATAATAATAAATAATAATAATAAATAATAATAAATATAGTAAACATTGCCATTTTTGTGATTGGTGAGATGGATATGGAATTTCAGCATTAATTTCAGCAGGACTGTCTGGCATATACTGACTGCAGTGTATATATCACAATGTAAAATGGAGCTTACTTATCTAAATTTAAAGTCAGTCCTAACTGATAGCTCTTTAAATCGTATGGCCATAAGTCCATGAGAAAGATAATAACCATGAAATTTTTGTTGTCTGTATGGCCATAAAATCTCATTTCCCTGAGACAAAGTAGGGAAAGAAAAGCCACACCACCTCTGTGGTTTGAAATATTCTGTTTGGAAGCCCATTGGTTCACACTCATCTTTTCCACTTCATAGTGTGAGATCTCTTTTTGGTAGTATGGGAAACCAAGTCCAAGTCTCTTCCTTGATCGTGCTGACAGTCTTGTAGCTAGGAAATGCTCGTCAGTGGTGTACCTGAGCTGTTGCCCAGTTCTGGGGTTCAGTCAAAGACTGAAGTCTTGTCTATATAAAATCCACATGAACTTGATCTCTAAGCCAGTCAAAACTGTAAATATCATCAACAGTTCTTTGAAAGAACTACTCAGAGATGCTCCATTTTCCAGTTAGTGTGTAATTAGCTGGATGCAAGGGGAAGAACAGGTCCTCAGCTTCTCTTGTTTTAGTCAGATCCAACCTTCTCCTTCTTCAGCAAATGCCCCACAGGTGCCAGAGGTGGTGACTCCTGGCTGGGCACCTCCCCCCTCTCTGGGCAAAGGTGTAACATGATGCTGTGCAAAGAGCAAGACTG
Source organism: Dryoscopus gambensis (assembly GCA_013389985.1). Classification (NCBI taxonomy): domain Eukaryota; kingdom Metazoa; phylum Chordata; class Aves; order Passeriformes; family Malaconotidae; genus Dryoscopus; species Dryoscopus gambensis. The sequence goes on along the minus strand of WEIT01035935.1, from coordinate 10,565 downwards.
GTGGTGCTGGGAAGGAAAGGTACGGGTTCTGTGAGTGTGCTGGATCAACTTGGTCCCTTGAGAATTTAGGCGCATTAAGTTTATAAAGTCTAATGAGACTGATTTCTTAAGCTAGGCTTGGTCTGAGCATGTATACATCTATAAACACTGGAGAATTTCATTCACTTTTGTGTAAAAAATACACATTTTAAATTAAGCAGCTCATGAGTTATTATTCAGCAACATAATTTTAGACATGTGTTCCTATAGTATTTTTAAGTTCTACTTTAAATACTAAAAGCCTTTCTTTGGATTTGGCCCCTTGTTTCTTTAAAGTTCCCAGCAAGAATTTTGGCATATTAAATTAATATTGTCTCAGTAGGAAATAAACCTTGCAAAATATTATAATCAATACTCTAGTCATCAGTATTCAAGACTCCTTTGCTTATTACATATTCAAATATTGACTGAAATGCTTTATTAAGAGAAAAGCTCTGCTTTCAGTGCGATACTATACATGAGCTTTGACAAAAGCTTCTAATCTGTATTCTGACCACCATATTTAATATGTATCAATTATTTGTAGTGAAGTCTGGTGGTTAATTGATTGTTTTGAAAACAAGAGACAGACAATGTTCTGATTGATTTGAGACTGAGAAAGCTTGCATATGTATTGTTTTGTATTTTCAGATGAAAATTATCTCAGTATTCCCCCAAACCAGCTGAAATTTTGACATTTATGAACTTTTATATTCTAAGATTTTTTAATTGTTGACTTTTTATATATGTTAAGTTTATTGTTAAAAAGACATTATAAATAGAACTCTTTTTTTCTAACAGATTTAAGTGAAATGAGAAACATTAGACATACAGAAGAAATTAGCATACCTCAAAAATTAATTGGGGGACACTGTAATTTAAATCCCTTCTACTGCCCCAAAAGAAAATCTACTATGCATGTTTAAGTCTAGCTCTTCAGTTTTCTGGATGTTGTAGTTGAGACAAGAGATAATGCATTCATCTTGATACACTGCTGTCAAGTAATTGTACAGAAAAGAAATACAGGGCAAAGACAAACTACCGGTTGCCTTGTGTTTGTATTTAAAATAAGGCAGGAAACGCCACCTTGCAGAAAAACAGAGCAATATTCAACTAGCCTTTTATCCTTTAGACAGATTTGTGGTTTTGGAAGGGTGTTAAAAAATGATTGTATGAGTAGTATATAAAACTAAATTGGATAAGTCCAGTTAAATTTGAACTGTCTCTATGGTATTTGTATGTGCATTGTCTACTTGAAGAATGAGGGAAATTACCTATTGTGATTGATATCAGTCCAATCTCTTTTCAAAGAGGCATTTTACAGTCTAAAAAGCTGTCATTTTCCAGCTACGTGACATAGCAGGCAGTGTGTGAAACATGATGTGTTGTCCTTCTCCACAAGGCGTAAATCCATCCCTTATAAACTTAATCCATTCCCGTATAAAGTTTGCTCTCCTGGCTGGATGATTGGGCCTGCGGAGGGTGCAGGGCAGGCTCGGCATCAGCCTGCCCGGGGACTGCTTTATGCCACCGCTACAGCTACTCCAGTGCCCCTGGCTGCAGCCTCTGGGCACCGCTCATCACAGACCCTTAAAGAAGGCAGGCCAAAACCTCATCTCTTATTTCTCTCTATTGTCTCTGTCTTATTGCTTGTTGTATTCCACTAACGTAGTTAGGTTTTTGATATGTTATTAATAAGTTTTGCACTGGGTGATACTACGTTATACATGTCCTGACTTGTCCCTCGCACATGGTGGTGATGTAATCTCTGAAACCATACACCTTTACCTGGGACCCTGCCCCCGTCCCCCCACGTCAGCTGTACTCCATTGGCGGGGGTCTCTCCCCTGCCTCTTCCTCCCTGGGGGGTCAAAAGGGGCTCTCCCAGGGTCCTCTTCCTCTTCTCCTTGGATCCACGAAATAAACACCTGAAGAACTTATCCCGAGGGAGGAGAGTACTTTTCTTTCTTTTACCTTGGTTCCATGACACGTGCCGCTCCCTGGGGGTCCCTGAGCTAGCCCTAGGACCCCCCGGGCTCAGCAACAGTGTTAGCTGGCGCCCAATGTGAGGCGCCATATGTTGCCGGGATCCCTGCCTAGCTCTCTGCCGGCTAGCGACGGTAGGAGTCTGGGGCAACATTCCCTGTGGGTCCGTAGAAAAAAGGGAGTGCAGCAGCTTACCGAGGCTTCCAGAGTGTCGCTGGGCTACACCTTTGCAGGCAGCAGCAAGCCGTAAGAGAAACAGTATCTCTCCCTCGTGAAGTTAGGAGGGGTTTATTTCAGGTCCAGCGCCGGCAAGGATGGGGGGGAGGGAGGAAGGGGGAAAGGGGGAGGGAGAGGGGAAGAAATCCAAAAGCAGAAAAGAGACCCTCGTGCCTCTGAGCACCCCCTTATCACAGTTTCGAAGGGCCCGCGGGCCGAAGGCTTGAGCCAATGAAAGGCTGACAGGGGAGGGAACATAGGCGGGTTACAACTTGAGAATATACCATACATTTTGGAAAGGGGGAAACAGAACAAACCATTCAAAGGAAAATACACAACCACAATTGCTCTTAACAATGCTCAATACACCCAAACCCAGTGCTCTTGTTGTTGGTGAATCAGGAGAGGTCTGTTGTTTTTTTGGGCTACTTTGCAGTTTCACTGAGTTCCAGGGCTGCCTCATGGGCTGGTACCTGCCATGTGCTGAGGGCCTCCAGAGTCAGCCCTGCTTATCTCTGCGGTCCCTCCTGGCCCTGCGGAGGGGCTCCTGAAGTGCTCCATCCATCATAGGAGTAACTGCAGCTGTTTCTTTCAAGGCTTCTTTCAAACTTTTAAAGTTTATAAACAGCTGACTAATATCAGCAAAATAACATCAACAAGTAATACTATGTGACATTTTTACAGGGTAGGACGAAGGCATGGTTTGCGCAACTGTGTTGTAAGTAGCTACAATGAGCAGTAAGTAGCATCTTCCAGTGCTGGACTTCTCTGTCAGGCTTTTTTTTTTTTTTTTTTTTAATATATATGCTATCAGTATCCATGTTCTTCTCATTCAAACACTTTGGAAAACTCACCCATCTCCTATCTTCGGGCTGTCCAGAAACAGTCTGGTGTTGAGGCAGGTTTTCTAAGGTACTTTAATCAAAGGTGACTTCTACTGTGTTACAAGCACATAATTGGCTCCTCTATTTGAAAACTATCTCTAGTACTTTTGGAATGCTTACCAATTACTGAATAATAACAACTAAGTTTTAGCTAGGAAGCTTCCCACATGATCCACTAGAGCATAGCAAATCACTGCCTTGTAAGCAAACCACAAAAATGGAGGTGGAATGCAGCTTCCACTGAATTAGACAGCCAATATCAAGCAAGATAAATTAAAAATTAAAATTGAAAATTAAAAATTGTTACTGCTTCGTGTGACTCTCTGAAGAAAAGGTGGAAGATGGAAATCTCAAAAGATGCTTTTTAAATATTCCCGTCACTTTAGTAGCTGTTGCTGTGAGATCACTTGCTCCACTATTTTGTGAAGTTTAATTTGTACAGGACACATACCTTTCAGAATAAGAAAACAATCAAATCTTGCAAAAGTATTTAGGATTAGATTGTGCCTTAAGGTATAGCTATGCTACGAAGTTACATACTAGTTTATTTATATTGCATCCTTTAACTCTGTGAATTTTTCACAGGAGTAATTTCCAGTCAAAACTATGGAAACCTGACCTGAATGATATTAAAATTAACTATTTTAAACAGCTAAACAGTCACTGAAAAATCCTAAACTGTTGTCATCTTTCCCTCCAAGGATGGGGCATTATTTGCTTTGTGCTTTAAAGCAGTGTAAGAAAGCTGCACCTAATCCGTCTCAGACATTGTTAGTAGCTGAGAGATGAGAATATTCAAACCTCATCCAAATTCCTAGCTTCTTGTTTTTAATTTTAACCAGCAGTATCATCTGTCACTTTTTAAAGGAATATATTGGCTAGGGAAGTTCATCTCTATGTTCATACATTTCAGACTTTATGCTGAACCTGTTGCTTGAACAGCCAGACTGAGCCCAAATTTGGTGGTTCGCGAGAGATTGCTTCCAATCTGAGTGGTGGTGGTGTTTTATAGGAGAGGTAAAATCAGGAAACAAAAAGCAACTAAATTAATACAAATAGTCAAAACACTGAAAAGAAAGAGTTCTTGACAGCTGTCAGACTGCAGAACAGAGGAGATTGAATACAAGGTGGCATAAGCCAATTCGCAAGTCAATATAGAGTGACAATGTAACGATACAGAGGCAAAAAAATATCCCTAAACCAAAACTCAATTAATGTATCAGAATCCTGGACAAGGGTTTGTGAAGAAAGCAAAATTTTAACATTTAAACGAATGGAGAAAAGTCTGCTAAAAACATGACTTTTTTTGTATGTACAGCAAATCCAGAGTGTTAAAGATTACTGAGAAATGGTGGTAGGAATCACAACAGGGTGTTAGTGCTGAGCAGGGGGAAAGGATCATCCTGGGGACCTGCTGGTGCAGCCCCCGGTGCTGTTGGCCATGTCTGCTGCCAGGGCTCACTGCTGGCTCAGGCTTTCCTTGCAACCCACCAGGACCTCCAGCCCTTTCCCACAGAGCTACTTCCCAGCCTTCTGTGCTGTGGGGGTTATCCCTACCTAGCTGCAGGACGTGGGTCCCTGTCAGCCCATTTCTCCACTTATTGACTATTCCCTCTAACTTGGTGTTGCCCACAAACTTGCCAAGACAGCAACCCTTCCATTCATCTAGGCCATTAATTAAGACATTGTACAACTACTGATCCCAGTATTGTTTTTATTTCTGAACTGGGACAAACCACCTTATCCTCTTTTTACTTTCTTTTGCAATTTAACAGCCATGTCTACAGTCTTTTTCCAGTGCCTTGACTGTGTATACTAATTACTTGCTTTGTGTTTCCTGATTTGATCTCACACCTCTCCTATAAACCATGAACATCTGTTCAAATTGGGATTGAGAGGTATTATTCACATCCTGACTTTACCTATCAGTTTTGCTGCTCAGAAAAGACAGAGTTATGATTTTGATTGAAAACCAGCCATCACTGCAGAAAATATACATTAACCAAAAGCCACTGCATCCCCAATAGGAAGTTAGATGTTGAAGAAAATATTAGTGAATATGACTCCTAAGAAATACTTATGCCAATGGACTTGCCAGTGTACCCTTAAAGGCACTCAGAATTTCTGTGGGGATCATTTTCAGAGTGATCAAGGCTTACAAAATGCAATGGTTTACAAATGGACATGTTGAATATACAGAAGAATTAAAAGATATGGTCAGGATAATCCTATGAAGCTATGATGGCATGAGACACATTCGAAAGCATTTAATTCCATTAGGTATTGGCCAAAATGCTTTTCTACACAATAGCAACCATTTAATATAATAATACTATATAGTATGGTTTCTGGTTTTCAAACATGTTAAAAAGAGATATCTTTTCATATTACACTTTACAAGGCATGTATTTCAGATGCTTGACAAGGAGTAAATCTTTTCCTAAATTACAAATCAATACAGATCAGTCTTGGTATAAAGAACAGTAAGTTAAAATGGTAATAAACTGTTTTTCTTTATTCTTAAACATGAACAGCACACACCTGTTGAATCATTGATAGCCCTGTTAAATAATTACACAGATTTTATTATTTCCTGAAAAAACTATACAGGTGCCTGTCAAAAAAGCCTCCTTGAACATTATGCTACATTAAGAAGAAATAAATGCTTCCACATTTTTTTAAGAATGCTCCCATCTTTTCATATAAATCACCATGATTTAAGAAAATATCTACTCAGTAACAGCTAGTAGGGAAATCCAGTGGATACAGGTTAAAATCATGATGCAGTATAAAGATTGTTTTCATGACTCTGTAGCATAATAACTAAGGTGTGAGCTGGTTTGACATCCTCTCTCTGACAACTCTCACTGTTTACATTGCCACATCAAACTGGAAGAGCAGAACCAGTCACTCAGAAGTATATAAATAATGTTAACATTAAATTAGTTCTTTTCGAAACAGATACATTGGTGGCTATTTCTGCTCTGAAGGAGAATGTGTGGCCTTTGCCTGACAAAGCACTGTCAGTGGTCTTCTGTGTCTAGCAGTGCATTTGAATGTGTATTGTGCCTGTGAAACATCAAAAGCCATCATACAGCTTAAAAGCAGATATTTGTGCTGCTGAAGGTGTTTAAAATAACTGCACCAGCTGATTTTAGTTTGTGATTATATTTTCTGATCAGCAGTACCAGTTTTTTAATTGTGCTGCTCTTAAACAGCAGAAATAAGAAATAAGTCTACTCCATGAATCTACTGCACTGTCCCTATAAAGCATCTTCTAGCATTTAATGGATGTTATGGTAAAGAGGAATATTTTAGGCTGAATCCTGCTAGGGCTGTCTATGGTTGACATGACTGGACAATGTGTCCTTTTTAATATCACTGTTCTGAGCAATACAGCCCAGTTTATCATTATATCTCCAATAATATACTATGGAATAATTTAATCATTCTTTTTATTTTATAATTTTTTAAGTATTCTGGCTATGTATTTGTCAATACTGGATGAAGATGGTATTTACTCTGCCTGCATTAAGCATTTCAATTTAGATCCCTAAATTGGCAGCCTGTTTATCCCAAGATCTTTTTGCCATGAGTAGTGAGATAGAAGCATTTCAGAGAATTTCAAGTTTATCTTCTTACTGACTGAAGTTAAGCATGTCTGTCCATAAACTACATTGACTGAAAGACAGATTAGACTTACAACTCAGGGGCATAATTGTACATGGCATGAGTACTCCAGTTATCTCAAAGGAAGTGAAATAAACACTGAACTGTTTTCACTCTAAAAATAAAAAAATCTTCCCCAAAAAAAGGTTTTGAAAGTTTCTGGTCATGCAATTGGTATATTTTCAGTATATCTTCTTTAGGGTGTGAAAAACCAAAGTGTTTTATTACAAGAACACAGGAGACATTAAATTCTATAAAATCAGTAGTTTCAACCAGTTTTAACTAACAGCTTCCCTTTAAAATTTGAGACACAATAAAGTCCAACAATATTTTTATATTATTGTGAGCTACTACTGATTGATGCGCTATTCCATATTGTCACGAGGAAACAGAAAGATAAAATAATAGAACAGTAATAAATGAAGTGATTTTGAAAGGATAATCCCACTTAAAAGTGTCATTCTTTAAAATAAAACAATAAATATTTTTATCTCAATGCATCTCTCCAAGAACAATTTCATTTACAAAAGAAGAATTAAATCAATATGGCTTTCTGAAGACCGATAGAATTGATGATAAAAAGTTTAATGAAAATTTTACTACAAGGTTTTGTGCAGATCATCAGTCAGGCTGACATCCCAAATAAATAATCCAGTTATTTTTAAGAATGTGAGATCCCAGTCTTTGGAATGACCTGCAGTTTTTTCCCAGTATCATGACATTTTAAAAGCATGACATGTTTTTTATGCTTCATTCAATTTATTTATCTTTTCATTTCCTGATTGTCCAAATGTCAATTCTGTGCAAATTTATTCTTTGAATACTCAAAAAAAAAAAAACCCCAAAACCCAAACTGTTTATTTTTCCATGTTTGACAGCTTTTATAAATAAATTGTCTAGAAAAAAATCAACTCAAACACCTGCTTTGGTTTTGCATAATAAAGAGCAACCAGATATGCTTAAGAATCTGGATTTTCTTTTATATATTACTGTAAAATGCAGTGGCTTATTGCAGACCCAGGAGCACAAAGGGGAGCAATACAGAGAAGCTGAACTAGGACACAGATATTGACTTTCCAGTATTGTGTGACTGAACCCATGGAGATAAAACAGGCTATAGGATTTTCAGGTCACCAGTCATCAAAGAATGTTTGACGGGTCCTAGTGTATTTAAGAATCTGAAAAAACTGGATTTTATTGCTTGTAATCTTTTTTCCACTTGCTTTTATTACAGTAGGAAATCAGACTTACAAGGTAGCATTTGTTTCCCTGAAAAATTGAATTATCTTTGTTTCACATATATTCATTATTAGCTTATTCTTTTGAGACTTACCTTTTCTCTTCTCTGGGGTTACAAAAAAGAGTGCAAAGCAGTGGTTCTAATACCAAGATGCTTGATGACAGACACATGCTTGGTGGAAAACAAACAGATTAGAAGTTTGTCACTATAATACAATCTTTAAAGTGTGTTCTATACTCATAACGGAAAAAAAATGTAAATGAAGTATCTTTAATTTTAATCAGTTTTAATCATATGGAAAATCTTGAATTATAAAAAATACTGTAAGTAAAAATATAGAAAGGGATACTATTGAGAACAGCGAAGAAAATTTAGAAAGTTATCATGGCTATGGCTAGTGTTAATGTGCTAGTGGCACATTTAAATAGCAACTAAAACATTTAAATAGCAAGTCTTAATGAGACACCAGACTTGACTGAGGAGCACAGTGCATGTAAGAATGACTTTCATCATACGGTGGTGCTTCATTTTGTCTAGAAATTGTAAGAAAGGCTTTTATAAATAAGATACATCAGAGAAAACCATACAAATTTCCCAGTTGTATATTTTCTTAGCCCTTGCTGTTAGACATAAGAACACAAAGACATTTCAATCCTTAATATTCTCAACAATTTGAAAATATGTCCTGTTTGAAAAACTCCATCATTTGTCTCTGAAGCAGGCTCAGGGAGTGTAACCTCCAATCAGTGCCCAGTGTGTTATTCAGGAGCATTATTCATGCCCTTATTTCTGCCATTCCGTCTTTTCCTCATGTGCTGTGCTCACCTATTGGATGGTCTGACAGACATGAATAATTCCCACCAACTGCCTGGCCATGCCCATCTCAGTTCCAAATGGAAAGCTGGCACTCACAACCCTTTTTTCACCACTCAGTCCCCTGTTTGGTGTTTTGATTTTTCATTATGCTTACCAGTCTGCCACTGGAGTTTCAGAAAATATCTCATCTTGACTTTCACATCACTGTAAACAAATTGAAGTTAAAAGCATAGATTACTTTGACCTCCCTTCTGTTTCTGCCCCTGGAAGTGGATTTTTA